>PVKA01004573.1:0-97840 GCA_004027165.1 Ctenomys sociabilis
GGGAAGGAAGGAGGGAAGGAAGAAGGGCAGAGGCAGGGGATGAAAAGTTATACCCCTAAGGCCAGCCAGATAGTTCAGTGGACTAAAGTACCTGCTTTGACAGAGCACTGCATCCAGGGTTCCATCCCTGGCATGCCATGCTGGTTCTGCCTTTGGGGTATGCTGAGATGGGGATTGGACATGATGGCGAGCGCCTGTAATCCCAGCACTTGGGAGGCTGAAAACAGGAGGATCACTATGAGTCTGATCTACATAGTGAAACCCTGTCCTAAAATACATAAAAAGAATAGTTACACACCTGCACCAACTCCCCATGTAGAGTGCGATCATTACATGATGCAAGTGTATAATGATTGAAAATAAACTAAAATAATGAAAATAAAAATGCACACAACAACAACTGTGACAGATGTCCCAGCCCAGGGAGCAGACAGGTGAGGGAAGCAGTCATCTTGGCCATAGATGCTCCAAGTAATGCCCCTTGGATCAGGAACAAGCTTCCTAGTGTAGCCCTTCTAATGTCCAGAATACGCTGGCCATTTGACAGTAAATTTAGGAGCAATTTCTTCCATACTAATAGATAATGAGACTAGCAGCAGGAGGAAAAGGCATCATAAACTGAACCATTGCTGTTTGTCAGAGGATGCGCTTAGGGCTCTATCTACATCTCTGTCTATATCATCTCTATTTATCTGTACATCACTATCTGTATCATGCTATCTTTATAACAGCTAAGGAACTCGGGAACTTTTATTACTCCTATTGCATGAATGAGGAAGCTGAGTCAGATAACTGGCTCACATCCCTCAGCCGTAATTGGAAGAGATGCATTCAGACTGAGACTTTTTCTTAGTTGTATCCTTCCTCATATCTCTGGGCCTGATTGCATAACGATGCTCATGCTTAGGAATGTACTGCTTGGAATAACCTTGTGATTTCCTTCACTATACCCCAACTAACACGTTTCTACTGATCTTTTACAGCTTCACACCTGTAACTATTTCACAGCAAACCCACCTACAGGTAGATACAAGTAGCACATGGCCTTTCAGTAGCTACAAAACAAACAAACAAGGAAACTTGATAAGGCTCAGTTCTTTTTCACTTGTAAATTTAGCTAAAATAGCTTCTTGGCACATGTGTTGTGAAGTAAGTTGGGTGGGAAATGCTAACGTGTGTCCGTCCATACAGAAGGTCGGGACACGCATGCTAGCTGGCAGCACAGCTGAGCTGCAGGCTCAGAGTGCGTATTACTTTCAGATGAGTTTGTGGCTGGATAGACGGTTGCCTGAGGTACCATTTTTGCCTTCAGGAGATCATAACTGAATGGGGTAGAGGACAAGAGAAAGAACCAATATACTAATGAGCTTTGGAGCAGGGAGAGAGGAGCACAGTCTCAATAAGTTTCTCTTAATCTCATGGGAGATTTCCTGGAGATAAATGGACAGTGCAGAGGAGAAGATATTAATGAAGTAGAGAAGGGGGTAAACTAGGTACCCCAGAGAAGCATGAACTTGAGCAAGTTGCTGAGCCAAGGAGTGCGGTGGATAGAGGACCCTGTTAATGATGGTCTAGGGAAGACAAGCATGAGGGTCATTTACAGAGAACTCAACCCAAGCTGAAGGCTTTATCCCAGGTTTAGTAGGATGCTATAAAGGGCCAGAAGCAATTTATGAAGATGGTTAGCACAGTAACTACTGGACTGAAGACAGAGAGAGGAACATAGATAATTTATCAGGTCATGGCATTGACTTTTTGGTGGTGTCAAAGCAAAAAGGAGAATGGAACTTGGTCGCTGATTGCCTAGGATGGATAAAACTGGGGTGTGGAGAATATGACTTAGTAGTTTTGTTTCTGAGTCCTGTGATAGCAGACATTACTACCCAGCAATCACAAAACAGAAGGCAGAAGAGAGAAAACAGTGAGTCCTGTGGACCAGGTATGTAGTTCACAGGTTTATGAATCCGTGCAGGTCGTGGCAATCATAGCAACATCTGCGACAAAATCTGAACTCTAATTGTGCTGAATCTACTCTGGCATAATAAGTGTAGCTTAAACATAAATCACTGACAGAGTGACATTTTCAGAAAAGCAGGGGCGGAGGAAGTCATCTGCGAAACTTCAAAAAGAGAAGATAGAAGCCATTTTGTGTGGCTGGAAATGAGTCATTTGTCAGCAATGCCAACATGCTGTCAGCTCCACTGGGAGAGATGTCAGGCAACCCAGAGGAGGGCTGGGAAGGTATCAGCCTCTAGTCACCAGAGGCCACGTGTGGGGTGAGAAGCGTCAGTCACATCACATTGCTGTCCTGACCTGAGAGAAAGAAGGGTCGGAGTAGAAACGGAGCCCCATAGCCACATAACCTTGTCACCTCCCTGGGTCAGGAGGGAACTGAGGCACTCAGCATTCTCAAAGGCTGTTCTGAGCTTCAATTCCCTAGATGTTTGCACTTCAAAAGAATAGGAGGAGGACAACACTTAGAAAAATGGGAGCTCAGAGTTAAGAGTGGACTGATGACACAGGGAGGAGAGATTTCTGAGCCAGGATTTACCTAAGGTCCCTGAAAGGGTGCTGCCTTAAATGAGTGCCTCCTCTCTGTCGAAGTCCCAGGTCTAACAAGGATCTCTGAATCCAAGCCACATGAAAGTAATGCCAGGGAATATACCCCACTCCCAGTGCAGGCATTTGTGGTAGTTAAGCCAGTGATTCCCCTGCAAGTCTGACGGTCATATGGGTAGTGGCAGAAATCTCCTCTCAATGAGTCTTGGTAGGACAGAAGAGATAAAAAATAAATTAAACAAGAAACAGGGTAAACCTTAATTTTAAAATTGTACTTTTAATAAAAACTACAGGTTCAGAATATAAACTCTTTCTTTGTGTTTACTACAGGGTCTACAGGGTCTCACAATACAAATTGGACTTGTAGTGACCCTTCTATTTTCAGTATCTCAAGGGCTAGGATTGCATCACTAATGCTAGGATGCATCACTACAGGGGGCCGGAAGACCACTGTGGAGAACAAACCCTGGCTGCTGCAGCTGCTCAAAGCAGCTGCTTTAGTCCACTGAGCTATCTTGTCAGCTCTTTAGTACACAAACCAAGGCCTGAAGGGTACAATATCTCTGAGCTACTCCTTTGTACCTGCAAGTAGACTTGACCTGATCCCTTTTACTTGCAAAGGGACTAGATGAGTGTGTCTTCCTCACTGTGATGGCTATTACACGGAAATGGAACACCACCTGTTTCCTTTGCAAACAAGGTTAGGGCAGTGGGCCCTCACCTCTTTCTGTAGAGTTGCATGTGCTGTACTGTACTTTTCATCCTAAAAACCCCATAAGTATACCCCACCTTTCAGTAGAACACATCTCTCCATCTTAAGGGCCTATACTCCCCTTCTTTCTTTCTTTCTTTCTTTCTTTCTTTCTTTCTTTCTTTCTTTCTTTCTTTCTTTCTTTCTTTCTTTCTTTCTCTCTCTCTCTCTCTCTCTCTCTCTCTTTCTTTCTTTTGTTCTTTCTTTCTTTCTTTCTTTCTTTCTTTCTTTCTTTCTTTCTTTCTTTCTTTCTTTCTTTCTTTCTTTCTTTCTTTCTTTCTTTTGTGGAACCAAGGATTGAACTCAGACCCTTGCACTTGCCAGGCAAGTGCTTATTCTACTGAGCCATCTCCCCACCCCCTACACTCTATTTTTCTGAGAGGGTAATTTTAAAATTCTACTCTTACCTCTTTTCATGCCTCTTACTGATGAGTTCTGTGAATTCATTTCTCTGTGACAGGCTTTGTGGAACTGCAAACTTATTTTGTGGCTTGCAGGTATTTGACTGGTCATCACTACTTCAGAAACCTCCTCAGAGAGCTTCCTACTTCCATTGTTTCCTTCTAATCCATTACTGTTGCCTCAGACTCCCAGTGATCATTCAAATAATTCTCCTCTGCTCCCTTGGGCTTCCAGGCACCAGCACGCCAGGTGCCTATCAGCTTAGATGGGTGCATTCTCAAACCACACAACTTCTCTTTTGTTCTCTGTACTCTGGCTGCAGTTACCCTTCTCAGTTCCTTGAACACACAGAGATTAATCTCTGCCTTTCCTCTCGATTAATGTTCATTCATCCTCAGCTCAGCTTAAATGTCACGTCTTCAGGGAGGTACTTCCTGTTTCTTATTCAGTTGTGCCACCAAACAAATACAGGCTGTTTTGTTTCATAATATTTTCTTTGGTAATTCTTATAGTTGCTTTTGTGTCAGTGTTTCTGATCTGACAATCTCACTTTTTACTTTGCTAGAACAAACTTCTTCTGTTGACTTTTATTCTTCAATTATTGCTTCTGCACCCTGGCAAGAGTGCTTGGGTCAATGCTCCATGAGTACAGGTATTACACACAGCTAAGTTTGAAAGAAATTAATATACAGTTAGAGGAGGATTGGGCTCTTGAAGAGAACAGCAGGGAAAAGATTATGATGTCAGAATTGTGGTTGGAGGTTTATCTGAAGAAAACCGGACTTCAAGTAAAAGATGCACTGGTCAGGCCTACATGTTTCCCTAATGGATAAACAGAAACTTGGAATGATACTATAGTTAGTGACATCTGGTTCAGGAAGACCAGATAGGCATCAGTGGCCCTGATGGGTGACCAAAACATCTGGACCCATCATTCCCCAAATGACTACGTTGTCTCCATGTGCACTTATTATTTGGCTTTCTTCTCTTTGGGGTCAATATTACTTAGACAGCTATACTTGCACTATAGGCTGATTATAACTTGACCCAAGTTGTGCCCATATCGTGCCTTTGTTGTTTATAGTAACCCTGACCGAGGGCCTGTGTGTCAATCCACTTGGGACCTCCCACCTCTCAGGAGCTTCCCGTTGATAAACTTTTCTTCCTAACTTGTGTTGTTTTTTTGAACCCGTTCTGTGATTTCAGCGGACACAAACTCTAATAGGTCAGGCGTTTTATTTTTCCTGTATCCTATGTAACATGAACAAACTATATGAATGAATGAATGGATGAATGAATGAATGAATCAACCAACCAATTAATTAATCAATCAATAGCTCTTCAGTAATTCTGGCAAGCAGAAAAGATTGGGACGTCTTGTACTGGACAACGTCACATAAATACTAACTGACTTCTCTGTTGATCAATAGATACGTAAGAAATCAAGGAACCTGATCAACAACTTTGCAGCCATTTTTATTGTTGTTTCTTGTTTCTACTTTGCCTTCCAAGTAGCTTTTAGAGACTGAAATTGTTAGCATATTTTCATAAGAAACTCTGGTTCTCAAAATCTCCTAATGTATTTATTGAAAGCATAAATTACTATGGTCTACCTCAGTACCTCCAATTTGGTAGCTGTAGAGCACATCTTGTAAATTTTTGCTTCTAGTAAGTTCATAAGTGTTTTGCATGTTCAGAGAGTTCAGTGATCATTCTTTTAAGAATGTTCCATTAGATATAAACTCTAACACCAATGATTTGCTTCTCGTCTTTGATGTTCCTATACATGATGTTTTTACTATAAGCTCGAAGACTGTGTTAAAAGAATAAAGTAGGTGGTTACCTATGTTTATTATTTAGTTCTAGCCTCAGAACTATTTCCTCTTATCAGTTGTACTCCATTTTATCTTTTGATTTTTAATCTTCTTTTATTTATCCGTTTGGCACAGAGTCTAGCTACACAGCTCAGACTCACAGCGATCCTCCTGTCTCAAACTCTCTAGGGCCAGAATTATAGGTATGTACTGCCATTCCTTATTTTCAGCCATCAAGATGCACCTAGGGCTCGAGCAAGCATAGCATGTGGTATTGAACTTGGGACCTAACACTTGCTGGGAAGGCACTTAGACAGCTAATCTATCTCCCTAGCCCCTTTACTCTATTTTAATTTGCTAGCTCCATCATGAGTTTCCAGTCCCATCCACCACTGTCTTTTAATTGCTTTTATGTCATACCTATCATTCCCAAAACCATATTTTAATTTTTTTTCAGTTTCTAATAAGGACCTGAAGTTACTCAATTAGCCCTGTGAAGTTATAGTACTAATTAGTAATGGCAGATGAATTTCTCTATACAGAGAAATTTTATACAAATCAAATGTTTACATCAGAAGCATTAATCATGAGCTGAGGGGATTGCTCAGCAGTCCAAGTGCCTATGCAGCAAGCACAATATCTGGGCTAGATCCCCTGTACTACATGCCACGCTGGCCTGCATGCTGGTCCCCACACTGTGTGGATCCCAAAGCCAGGCACTGTGGTATGTGCCTGTAATCCTAGCAAGAGGGACATTGACATGGGAGGATCATTACTTATCTAAACTGCATAGCAAGATCCTGTATCAATGACAAAAGACACACACAACAACAAAAAGTAAATCAAGCTTAAAACTACTTGGGACTTGAGGTGTGTGTGTGTGTGTGTGTGTGCCTGTGTTTGTGTGTCTGTTAAGACATGAGAATCCCTGAGCAATTTATCAGTTTGACTTAATTTAGAGTCACTTCTGTGCTCTCCAGTAGATTTGCCCTCAGGCTCTAGCTAAAGAATGTGGGAAACTGATAAAATGTTCTACCTTGTGTCTCACATATGCACAAAGTTCACTTTCAGATTGATGCTCTTGTCTGCAGTGTTGAGTTTTCTTAGTGAAAAGTAAATCTTTTCTTTCATCTTGAGTCAGGTAGGTATTTTTGACAGTAAGAACTGGGGAGAAGAAGCAGTGTGCTGGGCTTGTGCGGGGTGCGAAGTGCTCTTTGCACATTGTGTTGCCGCTACTCCAGTCCTGTGGAACAGAAATTATTACTCTTTCTGGGCTGATCAGGCAAAACAGAAGACAATAAAAAGCTGGACTTGGGGTTACATGCAAGATGTCACACACCTAGCAAGTGACAAAAAACTGACTGAGACACCAGTTTGCCACTGAAAAGCCATGTGGTATGTTGAAGCAAGGCCAGTACCCCTTATAGAATCAGTTGTGGTGACTACATGTCCACCATGGAAATTACAACCTAGCACAGTGAAGAGCTTGAAACAGTCTTTCAACCTGGTCCATTTATTTAACTCTGTAGATCTACGTAATGTATCTTTCTCTGCTGCATTTTAAGATAAGGACTTAATGCCAGTTTTATGCAGTATCTCTACAGTGTCTTTTATCTCCATCTCTCCACTTGATATGATTTTGAGACTCAAACTCAGTCTTCATCTACGCAGCTTTTCCAATTCCACCTCTGGAAAAAGTAATTAATTCTAGAATTTTATGCCTTTCATCTAGCATCTAACAATTTGCTACTTGATATATTTATTTACCCAAGGATATTAAAGGTGGTGGGAGTGATGCAGGAGACTGGGATTTTAGATCAAATTAGTGAATTGGTTTGTTCAATTATCTGATTTCCTTTGCAAGAGGGGTTGGGGTGGGACTTAATGGATATTTCCTACTAATTATCGCTGACAATCAATTTCCTGGCCTGATAAATGGGAACAAAAATATCTTTTCATGTCTCCCTAATGGGAAAAATATGATAACATTAACCAGTGAGATAATATAAGGGGAGAGAAGAGTTTTGAAACATAATTGAATAGTCATTATCAGGAGTATTGCCAATAAGGCAATGGTAGACACTAAAACAAAAATCTGTGAACTCATAAAGGAACTGAGAACAAAACAACTATGAAAACTCCTATGTAAGTTAAAAATTTCATAAGATCATTCGCAATGATTGTGGACACTTTAAAAGTTTCTCCTGTATTTGTAGTAAAGCTCAATTTATTTTTATACTTTAATATTTTAGAATCAGTACAGATTTTAATAAGTGTCAGCTCATTTTGATAGGTTTTCTAGACAGCAAAGACTAAACTCAAAGTTACCCAGGGATCACCAACTGACAGTTTAAACTCTATGAGAAATGACATTATTCAAGAGTTCATAAATCTGTTTAGCCATATCAAGTTGCTTGCCAAGAATACACAAATCATTCTTATTTATAGCCAGCTTTTCATATCTCCGTAAGTTTGCATGAGCTAAGATGGAATTTAAAAATGAACATAATCTGAAACCTTCTTTTCCCAGTGTAGGGAATTTGGACACATCTGTAGCATTATGAAGCTGACCTAGATCAGGAACAGAAAAAACATAACGTTTGGCCCAACATTATCCAACTCTTTTCCCATGGCAGACATCACTAATGGATTCTAGCACTTTCCTACTGAGATAGGAAATAGCCTGGCCATCATTCTCTCCCCAGAGTTCCCACTAGTTGCTATTGATCCATTGTAGGTCTGCCATTGCAGGTTCTCCTATAGTGCATTGTTTAAGTCTGACATTCTCAGAAGTATATACAAGCAGCAAATTTGGCTAACACCTAAAAGTCACATGCGAAAATAACAAAACAATCTTTTCCTATTCTCTGGAAAGCAATGGTGCATTTCAGCATTCAAGTTGTATTTCTCATTCAGCTGTCTGTCTTCTCTGTTCTCCATTCTGTAAATGGTACCAGTGTCTCTCAGTAGGAGATGCCAAGTAAATGAAGCTGCCCAGCAGGAAACCCTGTTTGGCAATTCTAACAAGGCTTGAAGAATTGGTTTCCTCATTAGGAACTACAAAAGTTTCCTATCCGGTGAATTCACAAATTCTGGGCACTGATTTGATGGAGTATTCTACCTGAACAACATATTGAAGTCTAGGAATACAAATGAAGAAGAAAAACTTACTAATGACGGCCTCAAGGACTCGCTTCATCTTCACAATAGGAGATAAACACTGTATTTTCTTGAAATGCACTGTCAGGTGGGTAGATTTCAACCTTAGGAGTAGATGAAGTTTATCTCCTAAATGGGAGTAGCCATTGGATCTGCTCCTTCCTGTGCCTCCACACTACAGAGTTCATTTCCCTTAAATCCCAATGGCAATTGCTAACTTGCTTTTCAACTTGCTGTGTGTCAGGTGCTGCTCTGAGCATTTTCCTTACATTATCTCATTTAATGCTCACGAGCCTTCCAGAGTACGTGCTATTAATTAAAAAATGGGAAATAGAGGCACAGAGAAGTCACAGAATTCTCTAAAAGTCACTCAGTAGCAAGAGGCACATCTTCAAGTCCTTGAAGATTTCGAAAGAGAGTGCGATTTTACAACCATTAGTCCGTCCTGCCTGTCCTCTTGCTTCTTCCTCTCTTCTCTCATCTTCCCGCTCTCCCACACTCTTTCCTTTCCATCCCTCTCCCTCAACTCATGACACAGAGTACTCTTCAAGCCTATTTTCAGGTCTTAATATGATTCTCTTCTGTAAGTAGAGTTTCAAAAATTGTGATCCTTACTTTATTTTAATTCGGTTTCGGCATTTGACAGTTTGGAAGTGAATTTTTCTTATGCTCATTTCTGTCACACACACACACCTCTGAGCCACATTTTTCCATAAATTGAGCTATTCTCTTCCTCCACTTTTCTGGCTTGCATGTGCTTGTATGTATGTATGTGTTGAAGTGTGTGTATGTTATGTACAAAGCATGAACATGTATAGGTCACACACATTCCTGTTCATAGTTTGGGGGCTTGGGAGTTGTTGGGTTTAGTTTCTCACTCATAAACAATGTTTCCATTCGACCACCATCCTCTAGAGAAGGCCAATAAAATTTGACTCATGAAGAGAAAGAGAGGAAAAAAATCCAGGAGGGAAAAGTAATATGGAGAGAAAATGAAAGAGATTTAGTGCAGCTATCAGCCCACCGTTGTGCTGTCTTTAAGAGTCTGTTGAAACAACATAATAAAAGGTAATAAAGGTTGGATTTATAGCCTACCTGGTGGAAATGCCTTCCTGTGTGTATCCTGCCTACTAGCCGGGCATCGCATGCCTTTTTCATGGGAGCCAGAATTTTTTCCTACACCTTTATTCCCAGACTTAAGAGGCAGCAGAGAGAATCCAGACCAAGTTCCTAGGTGAGGGGACTATCTTTTTTACTTCTAGTTGTTTTCTTTGACCTGGGATTTAATGATCCCTTGATATTTCTTTTGATACCAAGTCATACTTGGGTCAGTGTGTCTAGCAAGAAACTTAAACATCACTGAAGTGGACCAAAGAAACTTAGAACTTGCAAATAATTATGTCACTTTCCAAAGGACCAAGCACTTATGTTTCACTTTCAAATTCAAGCAAATCTCCATTGTCTTCTAAATCAATATTGTTTGTCCTTTTGAGAGGATAATCCTCTGGCGGAGAATGAGAAAAATCAAGGATTAGAAAGAAGAGAGGAAGGTCTGGTGTTTACTCACAAGAGATAGTGGACCATGTTTCAAAAGGCATTTGGACTGGAGTTTAGTTTCTTAAGTTTACAGTGTTCCCCTGAAACCTTGTGGATAATCAGAAGGTTGAAGCTCTCCCTCCCTCCCTTGTTCCCTCCATCCCTCTCTTCCTTCGATTCTTTTTTTTTGTTTTAAATTCAGCACCTTCTTTTTGTCCAGTGGTGTGCCAGAGGCAGCGCTACTGTGTGGACTGGAAATGTATCCATCCTGCTGAGCCAGGACTAGGAGATGTCTCTTTCCTTCCTGCCCTCTTTCCTTCTCTCTTTCTTTCACTGTACACACACACACACACACACACACACACACACACATGTAAGGTCCATGACACCACATCTGGGCATAGGGTTCAAGTGGAGGGAGAGGCCTAACCTTAGACACCCCAGACAGCTTTGAAGTCCAGTGAGTCCTTGTTCTAGTTCCAAGTACTTACTTGAATGGAAAAGTAAATTAATAAAGGAGCAGGGAGTGTCTTAGTGAATTTTCTCATTGCTAAGACAAAAATACCTGACATCTAAGGTTAAAGGAGGACAGGTTCATTTACCTTACAATCTCGGGGTTTCAGTCCATAGTCATCTGGCTCCAAGGCAGAGTGGCTTGGCAGTGGGCCGCCACAGAGAAGAAACAGGTCATGGAGCCTACAAGGCAGCAAAACAACGAAGGGGGGCAAAACTCTTTCTGTCCCTTTTATTGTACTCAGGCTCCACCCTGGGCTGGATGCAGCACTCAGACCCTAATCCCAGTCAGAACTACACCAAACCAACCAGCGGACTAGTTTGCTCACTGCATACCCTTGATCCTGCATCACACACTCCAGATTTGGCCTCCTCTGAGAATCCCTGGCCTTATAGCTGCGTGAGGCTTTGGGGGACATCCACACACAAGCCATGGCAAGGAAAAAGGAGGAGTCTAGCATGAAGGAATGTGATAGGGGCTTGGATGAAGTGATGGGATCAGAAAAAAAAAAAGACACAGGGCAGTTTAGTGCTCATAAAAATATCATTTTTATTGCTGCATTTTATGCATTTCTAAAAATATGTATGGCAAAAACAGCTTTCCTAATACTAGTAACAGCTAGTTTCCTATACATGTTGGAAAATAGATTTTATTCTAAAGAGCAAATAGATAAATATGATATTTTTTCTGGGTGTTCATAAAAATCTCCAGGCAGGTTTCTGCCACTATGGTTTAAGCTTGAACCTGACATTTGCCTAACATTTTTTGTATGATGTATAGATTTGGTCAAGAAAACTCCCAGGTAGTTCTCATTGCCAATGGCCCTTGACTTATTTGTGTTAACTAGGGCTCAAGGTGCCATTGGGCAGGGCAGTAGGCTCTAGCACCATCAGATCCTGTCTCACCATGGAAGATTTCAGCCTTCCCTGCCTCTCTGACATCAAGGGGTTTCCTTCTTCTTTGATTCCATCCTTTCATCTCTGTGTGTCACTGGTTAGAACTTGCCTTAAGCTCAACTGTCTGTGTAATGTACAAGAGTCATCAAAGGATCTTGCCACCTGGCAAATAATGCCAACTATTAGTCACAAAACCTTCCCAATACTTTTTGCTTCTGTTCACTGTCAAAAGAAGAAAATTATTCATATTCTTGAACTGGAAAAGAAAATTTTCAAGAGACAGTGAACATGTTGATGCTGGCTTTCTCTGTGACTTTAGGCAAACTTTACCAATAAGCAGATTGCTCCATGCACAAATACTGCCCCTCCATCAGGCCCCACTATAAGTGGAACATACTCCATGGCACTTTCTTTTAATGACATACTGGCATTATCACCATTTGAAGCCTCATGCTGTAGTGCACTGGAGCCAGAGTAGACAGATGTACACCATGCTTCTAGCAAGAGCCACCTGTGAAACTTAAGTCTTCAGTGTTCTTCACAGCAATATCTGCCACATTGCAGCCTTTTTGGCATGTTGCTTTTTTCATGTCCATTTATCAGCTGAAATCTAATATTTAAGTTAGCCCATGTTTGCCTTGTGGACACGTTAACCTCCAATGAAAGGGGCTGTAAGGAACCCAACTGCGAACTGAAGCCAAAGTGCAAGGTCAAGTGTGTGCACCTCTCACGTACAGGCTCAGTGAAGTCTGACTCGGGTTTCGGCTCAGCTTAGGTTCCAGGTCTGTGCAAGAAGAATCTTGAGCATCAGCAGACAAATTGCTGGAGCTATGTTATGGTTTTTAGGTCAGCAAAAGGGAGTAGCACAGTTAGTTTTATGGTGCAGGTAAAGAAAGTTAAATTTAATAATTTACGAAGAACACTTTTGGAAAGTGTTTAATGACTGCAACTAATCCTCTATTAGCTACAGTAGCATTAACTATGCGTAAATCTTACATTGTACTAGAATTGATGATGTTTTATAGTAGGAATTGAATTGTACTCAGTTACTAAGCCCTATATTAGCTGTTATGTGAATGTATTCCAGTGGTGTCTTGGATAGAATGCTGGGAGGCAATGATGAAAACTTTCTATGGAATTGGACTATTCAGAGCTGGGGGGGCAGGTGACCCTGTAAGCCAGTTAGTGTACTGGTGTTACTATGGCAAGCCACAGGATATTTTGACATTCCCACCTTGCGTCTCAGCTCCACAGGGTATTTAGGCTTTGGGTAGGCAACCTCTATCCTTAATATTATTAATTCTGCCACTAGGTGACTTCTTTCATCTTTAAAGTTCTTTAAACTTACCACAGGTCTTTTGAGTTCAGTCTCTTCTATAATTCCTGGGTTAATGGTCTGGTTGGGGAGGCAGCAAGCCCAGCAGCCTGAAGTGTGGGTCGCCTGGGGTGGCCCAGCTGGTTTATTTCAGTGCTTCAGAGAGGAGTGGAGTAGGACTGGGGCATTAGGGGAAGAGTATTGATCAGGGACTGGATTTTAAGTGCACTTCCAGGGATGATTATAGAACCATGATTAATGGTCTAAAGAATCTCTGATGAGAGTGCTAAGTGAGGAGGATGGAGAAACCTCTGGAAACTGTGCGTGTAGAGACTCTGAGGGAGGAAGGCTTTAGAAGCCAAAAAGTAGATTTGCAAAATTTCATCAATGCATTTATATTTATCTGATAGGAATGACGGGTTAATAAATAAACAAATACGACCCCTCCAAATTTAGGCTCCACACTTCAAAAGTTAAATTCTTCATGATGTAAAGCCTGTTCCTTTTTTCAACAGAGTACTTCAGCTGTGCAGGGGCTTAGTTTGATAACTTCAGCTTCTCAACAGGAGCCTCCAACAGGGGAGTAAGGAAACACGTGACCTTTGGAAGAGAAGAGGGTGTTAGAGATCTCGAACCAGCAGGTGCTTCACGTTCCGAGACGTCTCTCACTGAGAGTGCACTGACCAGAAATAGTAGCAGGGCCTTCATACCTACGAGGGACCAGGAATGGTAGTTCTTTGTGTCCAATAGGGGAGGAGATCCAGCTGTGTATTATATTAACAGGCAGAAACAGATGATATGGGAGCAAAAACCCACAAAGTGTCTGGGATGCTGAGAAAAAGGGAAGTGCATATGTGATCTCACTGAGTTGCCACGAGGTTTAGATAGAAATGTCGCCCAAAGTCTCATGTGTTCAGGGTTGGGGCATTATTGGAAGAAGTGGCTCACAGGGGGATGGCTTGAAAAGGAATACCCTTCTGGCCTGATCCTTGCCTCTTGCTCTCTGCTTCCAGCCTTTCGTTCAACAAGCAGCTTTCTTTCACCATTTACATTCATCGTACCATTCCTGTCTTGGACCTGGGACAACAGGGACTGCACCCACTGAAACTGTGAGCAAAAATTAACCTCTCCTTTACACTGTAGGTGTTGGCTCTTTTTTCTGTTATGGGAAAGCTGAGTAATATAAGCTGCGTGATCTCACAGGTCTGATGAAGACGACCCGGTGACATCTACTTCAGGAAGAATGCCATAAAAATTACATGAAAAAATAAAAATTACATGGAACATTGTACACAGTGACTAAATCCCTGGCCAGCCATTTAAAACAGCAAATCTCATTTCATAATTGCTGATTATATTACTATGAAACTGTATATTTCTAGATCAAGTGGAGTTTCTTTTTTTTTAAAGTTCAAGCATGACCATTATAGTCAGAGGCCTTAAAAAAGACTGGCTCAGAATCAGCTAGGATATTCCCCACATGCACGACTAGATACAGCAGGATCGGAGCAGGAATGATGACTTTCAGATGTGGGGAACCTAAAGCTATTATCTGAGCCTCAAAGAATATTCTACATATAAAACTGGAATCTTGCATACCCTCTGAGGCTGGTAAATTTCAAAAAGCATAGGTTAACTGTAAAACATGAGAAAATTGAAGCTAAAAATACTCATGGTTTTCCTAGATGTGGCAATATTTTGATGTTGGTCTTTGTGTCATGTTTTGGCCATCTCTGTTTGATTCCATTGATTTTTACCTTCTTTCCTCTTCTATATCTGTAGCCAAATCATCCATGCTGTCTTTCATTGTTGTATTACTTCACATTTAAGTTATTTATTCATTTATTGTTTACTTGTTCACTCCTCCATCTATATACCCTTATTTTCTTTCCATAAAGGCATCTAGTTTTGTTTTGTCTTGATCTTTTTAAGTTATCAAACATTTACTGAGTTGCTCTTTTCTCTGGAGACTGTATTAAGCACCAGGGGCATGATGGGGAAAGCAGCAATGATAAGAAAGTGACCAATGTACAGAGCGCTGAACAATAGCCATGCATGCGTGCATAATTACAGAAACACTGCACAGTGAAGAGAGGACAGAGGTAGAAACCTACACCTGAGAGTAGCTTGGTTAAAAATAATAAAAAAAAAAATGTTTTGGAGGAGGTGGCTGATGTATCAGTCCCTAAAGAAGTTGTCCAAGTGAAGAACGGTAGGTGAAAGGAAGAACATAGGACAGGAAGCCACGTGCAAGCAGGCGACCTGCACATGCACACCGACTGACAGCTGTGCTAGGCAACTCTTGCTCAAGTGTTCCTGATGTCGCTTATTGAATTGGAACATCACAAATGAATTGTGCAGATTGTATACAATAAATTCAATAGTGTTTTCTAGCTAAGTAGGATGCACTGGCAAAACCTGTCACTGCCTATTGCATTATTTTGCCTGTCCTTATCTCACAGTAAGCAGCTTTTCAGCAAAGTTACCTGGAATTGGAGTCAGTCCCTTGCCACTAAGCCCAATTTAACTTTCTTTTCCTCCTATGAAGACCCTGAGGGCCAGAAAAGAGGCAGCCTCTTTGGGAAGCCTGAGTCCCTCTCCTGCTTGGGGGAATCCTTTGTGTTGTCTCCTCTGCTGTGTGTTTCTAGACCTCTGGGGACTTTTCTAATGTAAATCCTGCAATTAGAGGCTCCCTCTCCTCTGTGTAGCCGCCTGCTCAGCTCTGCCTTCATCTGACTGTGAAGACTTAATCATGGGGGCTGCTGCAGCCTACAGGCTGGCAGAGACAGACAGGCTGAACTCTTAGGGCTTTGAGAGCAGGGGCTCCCTCACCCTGCTTCCGGTTTGCCTGTGCATTTGGGTTGAAGCACAACACCGTAATTCTTCTTTTTTTTAAGGAAGCTATAAGTTTGGTGAGAGAACCAGATTGTGAGACTCAGAGAGGAAGCACTGACTGAGGTCAGGGCGCTGGTTACTGTCTGGCACAGTCTTTGAATCCTACTTCTGCTTGGTGTTACAGTTTCCTTGGGGAAAGGCAGGAAGAAGTAAAGCGACTTTTCTTATGGTATCCTTGACTTCCATGAATTTGTGTACACACACATTAGTAAATAAAGTTACATATTCAAATTAAAAATTTTAAAATACTACAACTATGTACACATTTTAAGAAATGTTTAAAATATATGACCCAAAATCTCTTGTCATACCACCATCCAGTGGGTATATAATTTGTATGTGTCGATACACAATTTTTATGAAATGAGACCTGTGTGCATATTTAATTTTGTTTCACTTGACTTGATACTGTAAATATTTCTCACAGCCATTAAGCAGCCTTCAAAAACATAGATTTGATTTGCCTCCATTAAAACGTGGATCCGTATCGCTGGATTATCCTGTTCATAAATTTGAAGGGAAAAATAAACAAACATAAAAGCCCTGATTTAAGAGGAAAAAGGACAGTGTCAATTCTTAGTTCTTCGCAAGCCTCTCCTCCATGTGCCTCAGTTTTCTCCTCTGTGACATGTGGTCATTAGTATCCTTTCACCAGTCACATGGCCTCTTCCAAGGCTTCTGTAAAACTGGAGCGAAGATTTTCCTAGGGAGGTGGTGCTGCCTGGGGCTGCCTCCTTGCCCTGAGAAGGCTTTGCCCCCTGCTGCTCTTCACCCACATGGGCACAGCACCTCCTGGAAACGAGGTGGGCCTTCCCCCCCGGTGGTGCCTTGTGGGCAGTGCAGTCCACAAGAAGTAGCCCTGTTCTAACCATCCTCTATTATCTGTCTTGAAAAAAATGACCAGTTATTACTTCCTACCTTTCTGTTCTGGAGGCCCAAAAGGAATCAGTATCCACATAAAACAGCTGCTGTTATTGTGACAGCCTCTTCATTGACCGGCTGAAGTGCGTGGTGGTTGGTATTGATTGTCAGCATCTGTCCTGGGGAGGCTAGACTACTGCATGCCTAGTGGAGCCGCTAAAGCTGGGCAGGGTGGGTGTTTGGGCTCCAGTGCTG
The DNA here is from genome assembly GCA_004027165.1 of Ctenomys sociabilis. NCBI lineage: Eukaryota > Metazoa > Chordata > Mammalia > Rodentia > Ctenomyidae > Ctenomys > Ctenomys sociabilis. Next base: position 16,958 of record PVKA01004573.1, read on the forward strand.
TGTTGCTTTGCAGAATAACACGCACCTCTAAAAGGTGCTTTTTAAGGCAAAGTCCTATAAAGCAAATACCATCCTCTTACTGCAATATTTTCTCAATTGAGAGATTTGAAATTTGATATTCAGTTGGTCTCCAATTCTTTATTTTAAAGTTTCTATAGACATAGAAAATTCATTATTTTTCAATACTTTTGCTCTTCTTCAGTCATCAATTCTTCAAGGCAAATAGTAAACCAATAATTGGAGATTTGCTTATGCATTGCCTAAGTCCTGAGATGTGATAAAAGACATTTTAATAATTTTCTCCCTTTTATTTCTTTCTTCTTTCATATTTTCCTTTCCTTCTAGCTCCCGTACTTGAACTGTTTCCACCCACTCCTTCTGCCTTCAGAAATAAAAACAAAACTTAATATTTCCTATATTTAAAACCACATTTAAGCATTGTGGGAAATCAAAGGTTAGCTATAACATAGTCTGTGCCTTTGGAGAAACTCACTGATGTAGAATTTACAGGTTCATAAAAAGTTACTCAAAAAGTAAAGAGCAAAACAAATTAGAAGGAAGCTAGGAAAGCAGTACCGGCTGATATGACCACTCTATGCTACAACATAATCGCCCCTCGAGCACTGTATCAAGAGCCTCCATCGTCAAGCCTGGGGCAGGTAACTTGTGTCCGGGAAGTAAGTGCTAATCCAGTCTCCTTCAACAAGGTTTGTGCTTCCGATTTACTTTTCTGAGCTTTTTGTATCTGGGAGACCCAAGTTTAGACACTGGCCCAGATACATACTGATCATTAATGTAAATAACCTCTTGGATATTTGTTTTCTTTTATTCATAAAACTACACTCCATTGAATAATTGGAGGCAAGCACTGTGAAACTGCTTGTGCAGCACCTCGGACTTGGTGGTTTTCAGCAGGTGTCCTCCCGTGCTACCTGCAAGCCAACTCTCTTCTTTGGAAACTCACAGGCAGTATTGCGTATGGCATCCAGAAGGTTCGCCAGGAAGATAGGGATATAGTTTGCGGAAGTTGTTTGGGTGTTTGCATCAGCTCTAATGGCAGATCACTTGGGTGGAAAAGCCAAATCGGACCAGTAGAGTTGTGGGAATAGTAGTGCTCTTTGTTAATAGAAGACGCACTCCTTCAGCCTCCCGAGCAGGACACTCACACAGAGGTGCAGGTATGAACCTCTCACAGGGAGTGCTAGAATCCCAACTTCTCTTTCTCATCTGGGCTTCCCAGGGGCCTTCCAGTGCTCCTGCCTCACTTCTAGGCCACTCTACACATTAGAATGAGTAGCTCAGAAAAGGAAAAGAAATATTTGCCAAATATCGTACAGCAAACTGATGGAGAAGATGGTGGAAGAAATCTGACTTCTTAGACCTCAGTGAAGACATTTTATTTCTTCCTTAGGAGAACATTCTGTGAAAAGTGGTAGCCAGGTGTTCAGTATGGCCGACAACCTGCTCATTAAATTTTCTTAGGACAGTGAGAAGAACACTTGGGGAATCTCTCTGTGAAGGAAAATATACTACAAATGAGTGGATGCAGATGTGTAACAGAAACTGGGCCAGAGAAAAGAATGAAGAAACAGGATCCAGGAATTGAGAGAGGTGGGTTGAGGGAGAGACTGGCACACAGAACAAAATTAGAAACAGAGAAGTGGAGAGGGGAAAAGAAAGATGTGGAGAGAAAAATGTAAAACAGGGTGGAAGGAAAAAGCACTAACAGGGGCCTGGGAGATGGCTCAGTAGAATAAACGCTTTCCTGGCAAGTTCAAGGCCCTGAGTTCAATCCCCAGTTCCAATAAAAAAAGAAAGGAAGGAAGAAAGAAAGAAAGAAAGAAAGAAAGAAAGAAAGAAAGAAAGAAAGAAAGAAAAGAAAAGAAAAAGCATAGAACAGTGTCAAGAAAACAGAACCAGAGGCAGAGATGACACATGAGATAAACATAAGGAGAGAAAGAAGAACTAGAAAACGAGACAGATTGACAGGGAAAATCCAAAGCGTACAGCCCAGCCACCAGGAAAGTGTGGTCTAGCAGCCAACAGCCAGCTTCTAGCAGCAGGGGGCATCAGAACTCCATGCATAGTGAGACTAAGCTGGCAGAGTCTTCGTGAAAGGAAAGCAGACGCTGAATAAAAGAAAAGTTGCCGTCAGTTTGTGAGGTGAGGCGATTGTACTTTTCCTTGGAGAAATTGTGCTCAGTGGTCCCGTTGGCTCCATCAGGCATCTTCCTGCTCCATCCTGGTACAAAAGGAGTGCAAGTGCTGTTTGAAAGTGATCTTGAAGACCTTCTCAAAGAATGAATCCAAAGGAAATGCCTGTGCTTACAGGAAGTGTTTAAAAGCTTAGGCACTGTATTAGGCAGAACGTATTCAGTGCAAACGACACATCTACCTGTTACTGGTTTATATAAATATCTTGCTTTATACATTACTTCCCACAGACCAGACTATTAGGAACACACCAGAAAGTTTGCCATCAGGGAAGTGAAGGGAAAAAAATGAATTGGGTGCAAATTATTAAGGAATTAGTATGCTTTCGGGGTCTTTTCTCTTAATTCTTTCTCTAAATTTTATTCCACCATTTTCCCCAGCACTCCTTTTCTTCTCCTTTTTTTTTTTTTTTTTTTTTTTTTTTTTTTTTTTTTTTTTTTTTTTTTTTTTTTTTTCTTTTCCTGTATTTTATGGAAGGATCTACAGGGTGTTCAACGTCTCACTACTGGACTGAATTTGCAGTGATTCTCTTGTTTACAGTCTTGCAAGGGCTGGGATTAAGGCACGGGCCACCAAGCACCCAGTCTCAATCGTCCTCTCAGAGCACGCGTGCGTGGGGGGTGGGGGGTCGGCGGCAAGGCAGGCACGGGGATTGGGGATTGATCGAGCTCCTCCCCACTCATCCCTGGGCTTGCTTTCAGGTGCTGTAATCCACTTACCAAAGATCAAAGAAAGAACTCACATCCAATCCGAATTTTGGGAGATTCCTCATTGGATCAGCTGGATCACATGCCCATTCCTTGAGCCAATCACACTCAGCAGAGAAATTCGTCTGTCTGGCCCAATTGGAATGGCAATCTCCTCTTTTACACACCCGAAAATGGGGGAATGAACTTGGAGGAATATGAAGCAGGACTGGAACGATGGTCTTTCAAGCCATACTTTACTGAGCCTATAAAATATACCTCGAATACATATGCTGCCTGAATTATAAACTCTTTTTCTTTTTTTTTTTTTTTCACTTTCTATCAAAAGACTTCAGCTCTGCCCTCCTTGCCCACCAGTAGGAGGAGCTGTTATGGTCTGATCTGAAGACAAAGGGCATTATCTTGGTCCCTGTTGCCCGATATGCTGATGAGCAATAAGATGAAACGGACGGAAAGTGGAGGATTTCTTCTTTGGCATTAACCAGCGATACGGATTTGGATAAAAGTTTTCTCTTTCTGGACTTTCATATCCTCAATTATAAAATGAAAGAATTTGACTCCCTAAAACATAAGAATTTGACTACTTTTGATTTTTTTAGAGTATTATTTAATACAGGATCTGCAGGGTTTTGTACACACATCGGACTCAGTGATCCTCCTGTTTTCAGCTTCCCAAATGCTGGAATTACAGGTGCGCACACCCAGTCTCAATCACATCTGAACATGCTTTGGGGGCGGGACCAGCAGGCATGTCAGGGATCCAACCTTGTCCCTGAACCTGCCTAAGCAGTCACTTCAGTCTATTGAGCTACCTGGCAGGCCCAGAAATTTAACTATTATTTAACCTCTTTGTAGATTCTTCCGTGAGAGGCTGAAGAAATTTCAAAGCCTTTTCTGGCCTTCTGAACTTCAGGAAGTTCAACAATCTTCTACAAATTCACATTGCACCGACACTAGAAGAAGATCTAATTCCTAGATTAGTTCATCTTGAAGGTGATATCTGACTCTATTGAACTGATAGAAAAGAGAGTGTTATCAATTGGAACAGAAAACACTATGCATCAAGCAGACATATATCCCTCTCTGGTTTAAATCTCTTTCCAAGAAACAGCATGTATGTTCCCCATTATTGCTTTCTGCTACAAACTCCCTGTCTCTTCCCTCCACCTCCTCATCTTTTCCCTGCTAAGATAGTCAAGTGTGTGTGTGGTTGGAGCTTTTTCTTTTTCTATCTGTATTAGTAGCAGGAAGTATTGCTCTCAGGGAAATAGATGGGACATATATCATCTCTTATCTGCATCTCCAAGAACTTAAATGATTTCTTTCCTCCAATCAAAATAAATCAAAGAAGATGAGTTTTAATTTTAGTCATCACGTGTTGAGTTCGATCCATACACCCGAATCTCCATGTTAGCAGTGTTGTCAGATGAGCTTGTTTTTTCAGGAAGGAGGATAAGGGGATTGCAGAAAGCTGGAGAGGAAGAACTCTGAGAATTATAACAGTGACTCACTGGTGGGAAGGAAACAGCCAAGCACAGCCTATTAAATACAAAGGCCAGAGAACCTCTGCCTTGTGTCAGGCTTGTCCCCTTCATGCTCTTCACGAGTGGCTTCACCTTGGGACTCAATAGGCTCTTTCACATAGGCAAGCCCATGCATGCTCCAGATAGATTCTGCCCATCAATAGTTAAAGCTTTCTCAGTCAGATTAGAACCCCAGAAAAGCCAAACTTGGTCCTCAGTTTCATCGAGATTTATATTCACCCTCATGCAAACTGTTAAAGCCTTTTTAGTCGGTAAATATTGCATGAGTACCTTGTACATGCCAAGTTTTAATCTGAATTTTCAGTGTTGTCAAAAAAGCAGAGACATATACTGCTTCTAGGACCTAATGATCCTAGATCTAGATAGATCTAGATATTTACTTGAGAAAAATGAAAACACATGTTTGCCAAGGAAACATGCACCTAGCAGATTTATTCATAGTAACACGAAACCAACAGTAATCCCAATGCTCACCAGTAAATCAATAGTTAAACTGTTTTCATCAGATGGAATACTATTTAATAATAACGTAACAACAAAAATGGATCTTCAGAAGGACACATGAATTTTAGAAACATCTTGTTGAATAGAAAAAGCTACATATATTGAGAATACATATTGTGTGTTACACTTATAGGAATTTTAGAAAAAGTAAGACTAATGTTAGAGGGCTGGGGAGATAGTTCAGTGGCTTAAGTGCCTGCCTGGCAAGCATAAGGTCCTGAGTTTGATATTTTAGAGACTACCCCCATGGGACCCTCTCTTATCCTTCTTTTGGACAGGAGCTTTCTTTCCCTCAATAAATATATTCTGCTCATTAAAAAAAAAAACTAATGTTAGAGAAACCAGATCAGCTTATTGCCCAGGATGGGAAGTGAGTCTCATTTTTAGATGACAAAAATGTCTTATAGCTGATTAATATCTGTTTATAAAAAACTCACCAAATTATGAATAAAAAATATATACTTTTATGCAAAGTTGAAATACATAGTTGAGAATCTTATTCCCAGTCCATATAGAAGGCACATTCTAGCATTGACAAAAATAAACAATTTGAAAATTAGAGAACAGCAGGTAGCAATAGTTCGTAATGCTGGTTAAGATCTTACCGAGTGATGAGAAAGGCACAGTCGCATTTTAGGGTGAGCAATTTAGAGAACGGCTGTCTGAGAGGATATGAGTGAAATGAAAGCGTGAACCATATGGCTGTCTGAGGAAGGCACTCCACACCCAGGAAGAACCAGCTGCAAAGGGCCTGACAGAGCTGTACATTTGTTGTGGTCAAGGAAATGTGGGTGGGAGAGAATATGGCAAAGCAGATGGTGTGCACCTTGGTCTTAGAAGTAGAAATGTGCAGGACTTGGTCCTTAGCTTTTCTTTTCATTATGATGGGAAACTTAAGGATATTTGGAATTATAGACCAGCATAGTCTGCCTGAATTTTCAAAAGTGTTGCTTTGGAAAATTTATTAGCTATGGTTGGGAGACCACATGGGGGTGGTGGAGGAGGCTGGCTTTGCAATAATCTAGGCAAGAGATGGAGAGGTATAAGTGGAACACAGGGCAAGGTTCTGGGTATATTTGAAGGTGGCACATGGATGAAGTGGGGGTGAGTGAAAGAGAATGCCCAGGGAGGCCCACCTTGTTGGGCCAAGCAGCGGGCAGGGCCACTGCATAAAACATTATACTTTTCTTGCAGTTAGTTTCTTGTCTCTCAGCACTGCATATGGAGTTAGGGGCACCATAAGTGGAATGTCCATGACAGGAGAAGGTTAGTGTTTTAACATATGTTCATTCTTCATTAATTAGCTGAAAAGAATCTCTTGTGCACAGAGCTTCCAATCTCTTAATTTCAATGATTATCATTTTCAAATGTGTAACTTTTTCATTATAGCCATTTTGCAAGACTAATTGTCACTTTATGAAACTAAGTATGACATTGGTTCAATGTCCAATTTTGTATCAGAATACTGAGTAGCATTGCAATTCTAATAATGTAACATAAAAGAAAATTCCTTTCTCCTGACTGCAGATGCTTTGCCTTGTCGATATTTCTAAAGTCTTCTTTAGAAATTTTGTTTGGGCAGGGCGTGGTGGTTTACGTGTGTAATATGAGCACTTGGAGGACTGAGGCAGGAGGATTTATGTAAATTCAAAGCCAGCCAGAACTGCATAGCAAAACACTGATTGAAAAAGAAAAAAAATAGTAGAAGACAAATTTTTGTGTAATTTAAGCAAACTTTTTTGGAATGTGAACTTACTCAAACATCAATAATGGAAAGATTAATGGGCTATTTCTGTGACGCTCCATCCTGTCTCTCTTCACCTTATCTCTTTCAGATAAAAATTGTCTTGTTTGAAGCTAAAAATTATGAATCTCTTAATAAAATAAATGAATGTTTGGCTTGCATTTTTGCCTCTAATTATCAAAGCTCTAGTGTAAATTTGCTTTGATTTCTCTTATTTAATAAATAAGGATAAAGCTTTGAATATGTAGGTAACATAGTTCTAACATTTAGATAGCCTATGATTCCCTTGTCTATCTGGCTAAAGGTCCCCCTCTCCTCACACATTGCTTCTATCTACTTCCTGCTTTGCAGTCCTAGGTCCAGTAGGAGAGCAGCAAATTCAACTGGTGACTTTAAGAACAAGGCCAGACCAGGAATGCTGGAGAAGCTGACATCAGCAAATTTAGTAGTCATGAAGTTCTCAGCTTCCAGTTGTTCTCATGTCTGTATCTGACTACAGTGAGGTCAAGAGTTGGGGAAAATGGATAACCAGTGACTTCCAAGGCCAGGGGAATTCTTGCAGTTGGCCAAAAGTGAGAAGTTACTTAGCTCAGATTTGGAGCTTTTGGCTTGCTTTTATAGTCATCATTAGGCAAATGAGTAGATCTGGGGGAGGCCGATAAGGCTCAGAGACAAAATGTGCCAATCTGTCCAGAGAGGGCCCTTTGAAGCAGCCCCAGAACAATAAAGCTGCTGGCCTGAGATAGGAAAGGTCTTGAAAGTAACCAAATGAGAGCCTCCTCCCTCATTCCTTATGGCTGAATTTTATCAGAAAGGCCACTTGTGCTGACAGAAAGCTGTAATCACTCACAGTGGGGCATAAATTCTCCATGAGACTGTAGTTGCTAGTCACTTCTAAATGTTAGGGATTCTGTCTAAAGATGTGTTTCTCAGCTTGAGGCAGCCTGCTCTACACTTGTGTCTTATTTTGAGTTTCCCAGGCATACAGACCATCTGACAATCATGCTTGTGAAGATGATTCCTTTGCCTCAGAAGGATTAAGTTTTGAATGATCCCTTGGAAAGGACAAGGCTGACTACACCTGCCACCATCATGGCTGCCTCAGAGCACATGATTGACACATGCTATACATCAAAAGCCCACGGTCGTCTGCTCATCCTCTTCCTTAGGACCACTGTGTCCAACTTTCTTCCCTTTCTGTGTTATTTCTTTTATTCTTGGCTAATAGAAAATATGGGCTTTGGAGCTAGAGTATCCAAGTTCCAATCCTGGCTCATCATTTTATTTAAACTTTATCAAAATCATGATTTTGTGTGATTTAGTTTTCTCTCCTGAAATAGAATAAATCTAAGCCTCAATTAATCCTAGAATATTAATTTGTAAGACTATATAGGAAGATTCATTCCAATAATAATTTTTAAGGTGCTCCAAATAGTGCCTGGTATATTTCTATGTTCTATCATACAGTGTCAGAGTACTTGTTCTTTTCTAATTCATTCTAATTTGTCAGGATTTCTCTTTAACCAATGTTTCCCACATTCCTGAAATTGTGCTTTTTTTTCTCCTGCCACATTATGTCCTTTCACTTAAGGTTAATTGATTCATCTTTCCCGTATAAGATAAGACATCCTTTCCTTTTTTTTTTTTTTTTTTTTTTTTTTTGGCAGTACCAGTGATTCAACTTGGGATCTTGTGCATGCCAGGTAGGCAGGTAGGAGCTTATACCACTGAGCTGTCTCCTCCACCCAAGGCATCATTTCCTCTGGGAAATCTTAGTTGGTCATTTTCTTCTCTAAAATTCAAAATGTATTTGTACTTCCCCAGAATATCTTTTATTAAAGTAATAATTGGGTCAGCATTTCCTGCATAACCCATGAGAACAATGGTTAAACCAGTTATAAGCTGATGTAGAAGTTACTTTTTGATTAGTTTACAGAACTTTTCTGTTTTGCAGGCTATTTCAATCTTTGCCTCTCCTAATTAAATCAACAGCATCTCCATGAGGTAAATCGCATACATCAAGTCATACAATTATTGAATTGATGTTCAAAGGGATTAAGGAACTTAGTCAAAGTATATGAGCTCTTAGGAAATTCATAGCATTTGATTCCAGTTCTTAACATTCAGTAAAAATGAGCATTAAGAACTTTTAAAATGTCATATGATAACTATTATCAAAATACATGGTGCATGGTCTTGGTGAGTTTGAAGAACATATGCAAGGTCTTAAAGAATATACTGCTGATGTTAGAGTGAATTCAATTCTCAGTGCTTCAAGATTCTGAAGATTCATATTCTTCCCCAAAGACTGGCATTGTGTCCTACACTCTTGCAATTTTTTTTCAAGTACCATTGTAACAAATTCTTCCTATATTCCAGTCATGGTTTACTGTGTTACATAAGAAATTCATGTCTTTTCCATAGATAAAATTACACTATTCAATATTTCTATAACAAAATCAATGACACTTAATTATGGGCACCAAGATATTTGAAGACTTTATTATGAACTTCATGAAAGGGGACATTTCTGTCTACTGAGTGAATAAAAGTACAGACCTCAGTAAAAAGGGTAAATCTCAAACTTTGTCATAATTTTATATTAAATGAAGTGGACAGTAAAGGCTAACTGAGAATGTTTTATGTGTAAAGAACTTTTGAGGGGTTTAAGATGGTATAGAGAACAATAAACTCCTTTTATATGTATATCCAGCCTTGCATGAATGAGTTTAGCGTTGTGAGAGAAGTTAGATAGTCTTCGAGTGTTATGGCCTAATAAATGTGAGATGTTACAAAGTGAGTCTATTTAACAAAGAGAAGTATTTCACTTAGGTTGGAACACCTACTCCCAATTCAGTGGTATTGGCTTCTAAAGTCATGATTGTCCTATATCTGGAAATATTTAAGCCTAAGCTACCCAACATATTACAGGTAAGAAATTTCTACAAATACGGACTCATACACTACTTTACACAAGCCAGAATTCCTTTGAGATGAAAGCAGAAGACCACATACTTTTATGAGAAAAGAAAAGATTTGGTGTCACCTTAGGCATACATTTTTCTTAATTCTTTCCAATTCTAACTATTGATTGCTAAATGAATCCAAGTTAAAAGCTTCTAATGCACGATGATATTTTTTTATTGCATTTGGTACATTATACGGCTTGAACTCATAATGATACTTTTGCTTTCAGCCTCCCCAGCACTGGGATTACAGGTGTGTGCCACCACATAGTGACTTGGTAGATGGCTCGGTGTGCTCGAGGGCCGGGCCAGTGCAATGTGTGTTGCTGGGGATTGAACAAAACTTCTAGTGTACTATGGTAATACAGTTTGAAAATCTAACATAAATAAGTAGATGAGCTTTTTTTAGATACCTCATGGAGTCCTACCTAGCTAGTTCAGGCTTCCTTGTATGGCATTTGGATTTTAAGAGTTTGTGAGAAGTTGCTACAGGCTTTCATGAGGACGTGATTAGAAGCTGAATAATAGCTCAGCTATTAGCCCAAGCCCTTCACAATGCTAAGCTTCATAAAATGAAGTTCAAGGATTTAAAAGGCAGGTAAGTAGACTCCACTTCTTGCTGGTAGTATATGCATTATACTTGCACACTCATATTTATTTGTTTGTTTGTTTATTTATTTATTTGGTGGAACCGGTGATTGAACTCAGGCCCTTGCGCTTGCCAGGGAAACACTTACTCTACTGAACCAACCCCCCAGCCCAATGCACACACTTTAAATCAACTATCTGTTGACTGGCATTTCTTCAGCTTCTACCTGAATTCCTCTTGCCCTTTATCAATCAATGAATAAATGAATACTTGAGCTACAACAGAATATGTTTTAAAAAACACCACATTTCTGCCTCTTTCTCTACATCTTCATCAACTCTTGCTATCTTCTTTTGGAATAGCTACTTCAAAATACGTGTGCATTAAACATTGTGATAGTGATTAGCATTTCTTTAATGATTACTGACATTCAGTATATTTTCATATACTTATTGACCATTTGTGTTTTTTTTTTTCTCAGAGAAATAGCTTATTTTGTCTATTGAAAAAAAACCTGTGTTTCGCTATTGGATATTGAATCATAAACATTTCTTATATATTTTGGAAATTTATCCTTTACTAGACACATAGATTCCAATCTTCAGGGTTTTGTATGGTTCTCATTGTCCAGTCCATTTGTTTCTTTTGCTTTCTTTGCTTGTACATTTGGTGTCATATTCAAAAAGTCATTACCAAAGTCAATGGCAAGATGTTTTGCCCTATACATTTTTAGGAGCTTTGCAGTTCAAGCCTTAGCTTTATATTCTTAACCCATTTCCAGTTGATTTTTTTGTTTGCGTATAAAGTGAAAATCCAATTTTAATCATGTGAATATGTAGTTTCTCAGAATAGGTTATTAAAGAGACTATCTTACTCTTCTTGTGTATTCTTGATACCCTCGTCAAGTATAAGTTAATTATCCATGTATATATTCATTCGTGGTCCTCTGTTATGATCCTTCAGTTTGTGTATTCTGTTTATGTCTGTCATGCTGTTTTCATTAATGTATCTTTGTAAAATATTTTTCAGTCCAGAACTATTCTGCTTCCAGCATTGTACTTCTTGTTCAAAATTGCTTTACTATATAATCCATATAAATTTTATATGGATTTTTTCCTGTAAAAATGTCATTGTTAGGAGTTGCATTAAATTTATAGATTAGTCAGATAACATAGACTTTTAAATAATAACACTATTAATTAATAGTGTTATTTCAGTAGTTCTTTAAATCTAATTATTTTCAGTAGTTCTTTAAATCTAATTATTTTCTCCTCATTTTAATAGTTTTATTTCTTGGTATGTATCTGAGTCAAAGAAAGTTATTTCATGAGTGTGAGCCTCAGATTCCTTGTTCATCAAATGGAAAATGTTATTTTTTTTTCATCTTGCAACAGCTGTTTTATTCTGTATAGACACATGCAGCTCACGCAATGCTGCCTGTATTGGATGGGCATTCCTTTGCCACCGGCCCTGTGATGGCAGAACTCTTCATCTCGCTTTTGTTGTTCACTATGACCCTGGCATTGTCTTCGAAATACAGAAACACCCCATCTTTCCTGCGTCATGCCTTCTGCTTTTGGATCTCCACTGCAGGATGCACTTTCTTCCCGAGCTCTGGCTTGCCCTTCTTCTTCACTGTGGCCATCACCGTGTCACCCACACCAGCAGCAGGAAGTCTGTTTGGTCGCCCTTTGATCCCCTTCACAGAGATAGAAGTGATACACAGATTTTTGGCTTCTGCGCTGTCCGCACGGTTGACCCCTGGAAGTCCCAAGCAGATCTGGAATTGCGCACCTGGGCATGCACCACCTCCTTGCTTCGACATATTGGATGCTGGAAAGAGACAGAAAGGAAATGGAAAATGTTCTTGACCTATCTATGTCTTAGTCAGAGAATAATCTCATCTGAAAATGATGAAAAGAGGCCTCTATTCTGAGATTTCATTTATTTGTTTACCTCGTGTAAGAAAAAAAAAAAGAAGTTCTAAGTGACCATATTTCCTGAGCATAAATCCTCACAAGAGATTTGAGAATTATTTCAGCATGAATAATGTCATAATTAGTACAGTCTAAACTGGATACAGCTTAGATTCTGAGTGCTGGAGTGTTGGAGTATGTTATTAGTTTGTTAGACAAAAAGCTGCATATCAGAACTGAGGACTGTTGGGCAAAGTCCAATTGGTTCAATCAGTGTGTTGTGAAAGGAAAGCTCCGCTCTGTTTCTTTCTAGATCAATCTGAAACAGTGTGAGAACACTGAACTAATGTTTAAGGCTTATAACATGGCCCTATGTTCTATTTCTTCATCTACTTTTTGTTTCTTGTATTCAGGCTCGTTAAAGATGTTTAAATCACTTAAGAAAAATATTTCATGGAAAATAAGGGGTAATGTGGGAAACTGGTCATTTATCCTATTCCTTGCCTGTCCCTAGTACTGACCACATGGTGGCTCAGTCAATCTCAGTGATGATCTTGTTATGACTGAGGGTGGCTTTGTGGATTTATCCTGAAAGATGCAGCAAGTCAGTGTTACATTATAGATTTAAACTTCAGCTTTCTATCACTACAGTCCTATTGTCTGTGTAGACATGGCTACTTCATTGGACAAGGATTTTTGAGACATTATGAAATTATACAGGGGAAATCCCAAGAGACTAAGTATGAAATGAGTGCAAGAGGAGAAGAAATCATACTGAAAATTTCAGGGACTGTGGGAAGAACAAAGAAGATGTTTAGTGATCCAATCGTACCTACAAAAACTGGATTAGGAGTTGTGGAAAGAATAATAAAAGGTTCTCTCCACTTCTTTGAAGCAGACTCTCATTAATAATCCAGGGCTTTTACAATATCTGCAATTTTCTCTTTCTCGTCCTGAGTCATAGAGAAGCCGAAGAGAAACACATTTTCAAGTAGAGAGCTCCCTTAGTTTTTTAGACCACATACATATTTCACTTCTTAAAAGCTGCCGACAAGCAGCGAGATTCATTTTATAGCAAGCACCCCATAAATTTATTTGCTTGCTAATGCAGTTTTCTCAGTTTATGTTTTTGCTAACTAGGAACATCAAAATGTCAATCTGTCCTCAGGGGTGTATCAACCTCATGATCTGAACTCGGTAACAAGATTAGAGTATGGATTCTTAAGTGCATGTGCTGCCTCAAAATCAAGACATGTTGGAGTGTTAATAATAGAGAATAAGCAGGTCAGTGACCAGCTTTCAAACAAGAGAATAAGCATTCTAAAATCAGACTAATTGACCATGAGAAGAAGATAGAACCTTAGGGCTTATTCTTTCTGATTTACTTCTATTGCTTTTTAAAAAGTTCTGTGTAGCTTTTCCTTCTTTTACCTTTTTTACCCATCACTGATACTGAGAAATGGATGGATTCAATGACTGTTCTTTTGGTAATGTAATAATCAGCATTTAAGGCCAGTAGAAGACATAAAGAAGACAAGGGTCTAGGTAAAATGAAATAATTAATTTTTGCATTGAAATTGTCTTGGGGTAAAATAAAGACATGAATATGACTTGCTGTGTGTGTGTGTGTGTGTTTGCATTAGCTTTGTAGCACCCTGAAAGAATTTCTGAGCAAGTTCATTCCTAGGGAGGATACATTTATTTTAGCCCACAGTCTCAGAACTTTTGGCCCATGGTTGCTCGGCTCTGTGGTCCTTTGCCTGGAGTGAGGCAGCAGAACATCAGGGCACAAAACAAGTAGCAGAGGCAGATGTACACTGATAGTGGCTTAGAAACAAAGACAGCAAGGAAGGAACAAGGCCCCATATCCATGGCCTCTTCAAGGGTGTGCTGCAATGACAGAAAGGCTGTCCTGATCTGCCTCATGCCCACCTCCCAATAATGACACAGGTTTGTGACCAAGACCTTGAAGCATGGTTTTTGGATATGTGAGATCCAATTGTAGCTGTGTGTTTTCCTGTCTCTTTGTCCTCCCCTACCTCCTCCTCCTCTTAGACCCCTGCACCTCCACTTATTCTTTTTTTTTTTTCTGTCCTAAGTCCCTTGCTCATTTATTTATTTATTTATTTATTTATTTATTTATTTATTTATTTATTTAGAAATACTTCCTCAGCAGTTCTCTGATGATGTTGTCTAGGGGGCAATGATTTAACTCTTTGTCTCCAACGAGATCATTATTTTATTTCATCTCCCCCACCGTGATTCAGGAATAAGCCTATACACTATGTCATGGAGTGAAAGTAAACACTACATTATGATAAAACATTTTGAAAAGAAAAGGTTGAGGTTGTTGATCTGGTAAGAGGGAAACCTGATGTAATGAACTCTTGACCATTTTTAAAAATTTATTTTCACCTTTTAAAATGTATTTGGTACAGGGTCTCACTACACAGATCACACTCAGAGTAGTCCTCTTGTTTTCAGCTTCCACAGCACTGGAATTACAGGAGTGCGCCACCATGACCTGTCTTTCCCGACCATTTTTAAATAAGTGCCCAACAGACAATAAAACTCTGAGACAGAAAAATAGAACTAAGATGCTGAGACACAAGATGATGGTATAGCAAAGAGAGGATTCCCATGGGGAAGCAGTGATGGCATCTTTGTTCTGTGACTGCAGACCTGTCTTTTTGATAATATATGTAGAACAGGATCTACAGGTCTAACTACACAGATCGGACTCATACTGACTGAGACTTCTGGTTTTTCAGTCTCCCCACTGCTAGGATTACTGGCACGCACCACCATACCCATTCTCACTTACCGTCACAGTGTGCCTCCGGACTGGAGCTGGCGTGGCAAGCCCAGGATGGAATCCCTGGTCCCTGTGTTTGTCTAAGCAGGAACTTTAATCTACCGAATAGAACCTTCACAAAGCTGATGATCTGCACATGTTCAGAAGGCTGTGACTGTAAGTTAAAGCAACATCGACATTGTGATGCATCCATTTGCCTCCTACATATTACCCCAAAGAAGTAAGAGTGTGCGTTCATACCAAACTTCTCTGCAAATGTTTATCTTACCCTTAATCTTAATGGCCCCAAAGTGGAAAAAAAGAAGTGTTTATTAATTGATGAGCAGACTACAATACTGTGTGGTTTAATGGAATAAGATAACACACAGTAATTTCAAATAGTAAAATATGTATGTGATATATAATTCCACTGGAAAGATGCCTAGAAAGTAGAATCTGATTAATAGTGACAGAAATAAGTGCAATGATTGCCAAAAGGCAAAGTGCAGGAGCAAGGGTTAAGGATGGATTATCAAAAGGCCCCATCGGGGGACACTCTGTGACTGTGACTGAGACTGGATGTGGGGTGCATGCCTATTATTTCTGTGCTTGGGAGACTGAGAGCAAGAGGATCACTAGGAATCCGATCTGTGTAGTGAGACCCTGTGGACCCTGTACCAAGTACAGAAAAAATAATGGCACTAAATGCCAGGAAGTGGAGAGTATAATTACTCTCCTGATCGTGGTGGTACCACTTGTGGTAATGCATGTATATGGAATGTGATCAGTGATCTATAGTGTGCCTAAGGAGAGTCACATGGAGAGAAAACTTTCTCTCAGGCTCTCACAGAGAGCAAACTGGTCAAGCAATGGCCATTATTCTTCCACATGGCTGACACTGACAAAGGATCTACAGAGTGAGGTATGGGGGTACAGGATAAACCCTGAGGTGACTTGACTGACCTCATCAGATACAAAAGTTACATTTGTTGTTATATAGGTCTTGCTTTATCTCAGTCTTACCCATCTAGCAGAAAAGTATAAAAATGAGGTATATAAAATAAGGCCCTGATAATAAGCTGAGCTGTAATTGGCTCTAGTCCACAACTTCTTCAGATAACCCACAATCATTATGGACTGCTGGACTGTGTTGGAGTGTTCATGCTGAATTCATGCACGTATAATAATTGAATGATGACAGAATACCCATCTTTGACAGGACTAAACAAAAAATGGGTATACAAAGGAAGAAACATTCTGTGTTTGTGTAAACAGTACAGTTAGGATAAATGTGTAGTACTTTTGAATAATTCTATCTATGAGAAGAAAGACTTGGACTAATAGTGTTTGGGAAGGATATCCTGTCTGCTTCTTCTACTATGGATAACCACTAGGAAGATAACAATGTAAAAAGTATTAATTATTGAAACTGTACTGTAATTCAGCTTTTTTAAAAAAGATCGGTATACAGCTACATTCTCTTAATTCATTGATTAGGGGCATCTGCTCTAATAGTACTTATAGATAGAGTATCATGTATGCATCTTGTACAACAAAAAGCCACTATGAAAACTGTGCAATGCATTAATTATTGAATCTGTCCTACTAATTTGATTTGAAACTGTCTCATTGCTATTTGTTCTTCAATAAAAGAAAAGAGAAGAAAAGAAAAGAAAAGACAAGAAATTTTATAATTTAGGTTCAGATAGATTTTGGTATGGCAATTCAATTAGAACAAGAGCCCGTTAAGAGAGATGGACTGCCTTAGAACAAAACACTCCACCCCACCTAGGGCTGATCCACATTGGATATGAATCTCATTCCAGCAATGTCTCATAGTCAATCATCCCAAATTTCAGTTATTTAAACATTTAGCATTTCTTGTTATATTTATTGGTCTGTGGAACATATGCACTTTGGCTGGACTACACTAGATGCCAGGAACCAAGGAGGAGATGAAGTTTTGATCCTTTCTATGAATCTATTACTCTTAGAACCACTACCTAGATAATGAACTCTGCCATGGCTATGCCAGGCTGAGCCCAGGTAGATGGAGAAAAGCTACTCAGAACTTATTATTTTTATAACAAATCATGGAAGTGTAGAAACCAAAGCCAAACTGGATTAATGTGTGTATCACCTCTGTTGATGTGTTGCCTGCCAGTATTTGATTGGCTAATGTAAGTCATGATGAAACCCAAGAGAAATGTGGTAAATGAACTCCATCTTTGTGGAGGAGAATGAAACTTAATATTTGTTGAGAAATAATTTAAATAATCACAGATACATGAAATAATCCAGCAAGCACATCATTACATGGTAGAATGCAATGGTCTTTGGGGGCTGTAATACACAAATTCTTAGCCACCTTAAAGATAACAATAAATACATGCTAGAAAGTTCACTTACTTCAAAAGATAAATTTATTTACATAACCTCTCTTAAATGTTGCTGTTGTAAGGCGTAGGCATCTTTGTTAATATATGAAAAGTAGAACATCTAAGAGCAGCATCCAATTAAACAAATGATATCCGTCACTCACTGAACACCTACTTTGTGCTGTGTGCATTGCATTAGTTGCTTAATTCAGGCTTCTGTATCCATGTGCTGAAGTTAACATTGTACACTATTCTTTCATTAAAAGGACTGAAATTGAATGTTTTATGAAAAATGATCCAAAAGCAAACCCAGACCTGTTAAAATCCAGACCTGTACTCTTTCCATGTTTTTCTTGCAAGTTAATCAAAACATTTTACCAAGAATATTTATGTGTCTTCAAACAAAGCTGTAACTAATTTTTCCATTCAGTTACTTAATAATGTCTCTTTTGTAGTTTTTCCACAAGCTTCTACAATTTTCTTGCTAGGCTCGTGTCATTGTCTAACTGCACTTAGATCTAAAAATTCATCTTCAGTTAGGACAGTGTACCGCACACTAGGAAAGCGGTGGAGGCACTGACCCAAAGGTTGGCTGCCACTTAGTGGGTATGGGACCTGTGAAAACACAAGAGCATCCAATGTCTCAGATTCTCTCTTTACAAAATGAGGAAATGCTGTGTAATATGCCTGCCTGATTTAGCATTTAATCATGATAGAAAAAAAGCAGCTTATAAGCCACAAAGAACATTAAAATATTATGCAGAACTAGTAGTATCATTGTAATAACATTACTGCCAATGAGTTAAAAGAGATAATATCTATTTGTAGAATTTTAGTTGTTATGACAGGTGATGGTAGGCTAATTCATGACCAGAAGAGATTATTCTTGCTAAGTAGCTCTTTACTTAGACCATGCTGACAAAATCTTTGTACAGCTTCACCGAAGACAGTAACCACAGCCACATCTGGTGGATCCCAACTCTTTTATTGCTGAGGGATCTCCCCAGCAATCTACGGACCACTAATCTTCATGATCATAAAAAAAAAAATTGCCCAGAATTGGCTGTGATTCGTTTCCTTTCCACCAAGAAGTCTTTATTAACTCCTCAGCCTCTGCAGGGCCCTGGAGGCCAGGTAGGTGATTAATGGCCCCTGAATTATGATCTAACCAGAAAGGCTCCTGGTGGAAATTTATACTCGGTGTAGTAAGCTAGAATTCTTTCAACCACAGTGCTCAACATTCATTGCACAATTTCATTGTAAAGAACAGTAGTTAATGAGAGCAGGGGAAGAGGGCGAAGCAGGGTCTGAGAATCTGGGCTGAAGGCCAGTGCTCTTTCTGGAGAAGTTACCGCTGGGAGATATGAATCACATAGTGGACAAGTTGTAACATAGGAATAAGGTTTTCATCATTATTATTTTTATAATGGAAGAAACCAGGGATGTAACACTAGTAACAGGACAAGGAGGTCAAGGAGGAGGAGGAGGAGGAAGAGGAGGATGAATAAAAACTCTTCTTCATTTAGTACCTGGTCTGAATTAAGCTCCATATAAGACACTGTATGAGCACCAAAAAAAAAAATCTAAAACACTACACTGTAAAGTTAGTTATTGTCAAGTCTACTCTACAAAAGAGGAAAATCAGAGCTTTGGAAGATCAAGTGACTTTTAGGATCATGTAGCATGTGTCATTTTTAGGGCTGTCAGCAAAATCTCTAAATTTCAAACTGTGCCCCTTCCAGTGTATCTAGCATTGTCTCCACAATTCCTCTATCCTTCTGTCACTACAGTGGAGTGTACTTTAGTCCAGGCACTCATTGAATATACATCTTCTCGTCATTGTCCCCATTTACTGCTGGGGAAGCTGAGATTTGGGATTGTTGACCTCTTGAAGGACCTGTGGCAAGCAGCAGGCAGAACAGGGATTCAAACCCAGCTCTTTACGATTCTGCTATTACTTGGCCTAGCTGCTGCCATACGTGACTACAGCGTCTATCATTCAATAACACTGTCACCATATTGTCCAATCATGTCTCCAACCTTATCTGCTAAGATGCACAAGGATCTTATTCTATGGATAGAATAAACATATGACTTGATCAGAAAATGTAGTCAGCTTGAAGAAAGTAAGATGAGATTAAGTTGGATAAAGAGAAGACGATAAAAAGTAGTGTTCTGTTAGCACACCACCCATATATGTGATCCGTCTACATGAAGGGGACCTTATTGTGGTACTGTTATGAAACTATGAACCCAAGAAACAAAGGGGATTAAATTCAAAGTTTAAGAGTCACCCTACTTAAAAAAATCCTTGGTTTGATGAAATCACATTGTCCAAGCCAATGGGACTATGAGGTGACACAGGCTGCCACCCTCACCAAAACCTCTGTGTCCTTAAGCAAACAAACTACAAGATAAAGTAGTCCTTTTACTTGCATATAAAAGCAAGCAAATAAGTGTCTTCTGCATGACTGCCATAAAGAGTCCTACCACTCAATCTCATTTGCTATTTCATATTTCAATAAAGATTTTTTAAATTTTCATTTGCAGAGATCTTGCTGTTATGAAAGGGAAGTTGCTCCAACTGGACTGTGTGCTCACCAGAGCCTGAACGTGTATTTTTTTGTGCCTTTCCTCTCCCAGTTACAATGCCTGGCTTCTAGCATATCTGCCATTTTTTTTTTCTAATTATAAAATTTCTTCTTTCCCCAATAGAAAATAGAATCTGTTTATTCAGTAATTGTTTAGTAAATACATCTGATGACTCAGCAGCTTTTCTAAATGTCAGAGGCACAGCAGTAGTGTCTCTGTTATTCTTTTCTTGTTGCTGGGACAAATACCAGATATCCAAAATAAAGGAAGGAAAGACTTACTTAGCCCACAGTTTTTTGAGGTTTCAGTCCCTACTCAGCTGGCTCCGTGCAGAGTGGCACATGGCACAGAGCTGGTGGCACGAGTAGGGGTGGGAATGGGGAAAAAGAAAAAAAGGAGTGGAGCAGCACAGGCAGCTAGCAAGCCTCTCTCCCCTTCTCAAGCTACAATGCAGATTACCTGCCCCAGGGGGCATGTAGCACCCCTACAGGCCCACAATAATCAATTATAGTCTTCAGAAGCTGCCATATGACTTTCTGAAGCTTTGGAGGGACATCCATACACAACCATAAGAAGTAACAAGGCAGTCAGTGCCTTGCATGCCTGGAGAGCCTGATTCCTATAAACAGTGGTGTGTGCTTGCTCAGCATAGGAGCTTGGTTAGAGGGTGGGAAAGCAGCTTTGAAATATTTCCCCAACATGGAGAAAAACACATCTGCATGTTCTCTTATAGGAAAGTTGCTGAATCACCCATGAAACAGAGACAGTGCATGGCTTGGGTGAAGTGCATAAAGGAAAACTGGCAAGGGATGAATGTAGACAGAAATCAGATCCAGACGGCATGGGGGATCTTCCAGGCTCTATCAGGTGTAGGAGAGAAAGCATGCTTCTAGGAGACAACCAACAACAAAGCAAAATTTTACAACTTGGTGAAGTACTTCTCCAGCAGGAAAAATAAACTATTTTTACAGATGCTTGGATACAAACTGATTATCTAAATCTGTATCACTTTTATATACCCGTGGTGCACACTGCTCATGCTCTAGCATCTGTAACTCATAGTGAGAACATTAGTCATTGGTGTAACTCAGGATTCGTGGTTTGTCAGTTTTTATCTTGACTCAGGCACCTAGAACACTAAGAAAAGTATATTCCCAGAGGCACAGAGGGGAATGCAGTATATTTCTGATGTTTATTCAGACCTAGGGCAACTCCATGGAGAACTGAGCTTCATAGGAGACTATTTGTCACCCAACTGGCATACCACCACTGTGGTGGGAAAACCCAAGTTCAAGGTGGCATTCAAGGAAAGATGCACGGGAGATAAGAATTTTCTCCCTAGTGCAAAAGTCTATTTTATCCATATGTGCAATTTCATTGTCTTTATTTTGTTTCTACTTTGGTAAGGGTTGTACAATTTTTTAATGGAAATTGATATGAAATGTTGAAGGGACAAGAAATAGGGCAGAAGAGAGAAGAGAATAAAAGATAGAAACAGAGAAACAGACACTGACAGAGAGGAGAGACAGGGAGAAAGGTAGAAATGAGAGAAGGGAAAGGAGAGGAGTGAGTGAGTGTGTGTGTGTGTGTGTGTGTGTGAGTGAGTGAGAGAGAGAGAGAGAGAGAGAGAGAGAGAGAGAGAGAGAGAGAGAGGAGTTTGCTCTGTGAGTCACAAATCAAAATACTCACCTGATCCTTCAAGGATGAAATTGTGGCTGGGAAGATGGCTCAGTGAAATAAGCACTTCCCTGGCAAGTGCAAGGACCTGCTCCCCACCACACAAAACAAAAAAACAAAGGATGAAATTGCTAGTACAGAACCCTTGTAAACAGTTCTTGATGCATTTCAAACTTAGTCTAGTTTTCCCTTTTGAGATGCTTGGCCCTTTATTTTGTAGGTCATATTAAAAGAAAAGTCTCCAATGGGAGAAACAAAAAATCATCACATGATGCAAGTGAAGGCTTGGGCAAGTATTATACAAATTAAAGATAGATTATATTTCCATCCAAATTTGTAGCTCAACCCTTTACAAAAAAGGATTCCAGGTTTAGTATCATCAAAAGTAAAACCAAATAAGATCTGTTCAGAAATAGTACTGTGACTTGGGTGTATCACTAGCAGCTAAAACGAGATAGATATGCTTGCAAGAAGCCTCAGGGTCCTAGAATTATAGAAGGCTGAGAGAACCATCAAGTGCCAACTTCACTGAGCCCTTGTTTCCGTTTTCCCAATGAAGATATTTTTGACAAAGAAGTACTGAAGTAGAACCCAGCTGCCTCCGATTCTATGGACAGCACTGCTTCATTGCCCCTGTTTCCAGGGTGGGCCGGGACAGGAAGCATGAGTCACAGTGTTTGCAGGCTTTCCAGATGGTTAGGAGCTTGCCAGAGCTGTTTCAGTATGGAACTGAAACCTGGCGATGGATGCCCACACTAGTGCTCACCGCACTTACTGTCCGGTGCTTGAGACACACAGTAGTTTATGGCTGTGCTGTTCCTGACTTGGGCAAAGGAAGAACAATGAGTAGTGTGAGGCCTGAGATTTGCCTTATTTTGGTCATGGCCAATCATGACCATTTCTGTACTCTATAACTATCATGATGAACTCATGTTTCCCTCCAGATTGCTTACTTTGACTCTCTCTCTCTCTCTCTCTCTCTCTCTCTCTCTCTCTCTCTCTCTTTGATTTTCCTCTGGTAGCCTCCTGAAGGTTTAATTTCACTTCTAGGCTTGCGTTAGTGGAAAAGCAGAGAAAGGAAGAGGAAAAGAGACATCATTTATGTATCGTTGATACACCAGGACCTGGTCTAAGTACTTTCATGCTTGTTTTGCCATTTTAGCTGTGCAATCACACCAAAAGAGGTAATCTATTCCCATTTACAAATGAGAAAACATGCCCAAAGTTCACAGAATGAGTGGGTATTAATGTTAGAATTAAACTGCAGCTCCATCTGACTCCTGAAGTGCAATCTTACCATGTATCCTCATTTGTATCACTCTTCTCCATCTGTCTAGTAGTTCCCTCTTATTCTGGTTCTATATAACAGTTTATGCACTTACTAAACACTGAGCTCATATTATGTGTGAGAAATTATAGAATCAAAAATACATAAACCAGAGTGCCCATCCGGAAGCAGCTCTCATCCAGTGTGTGCATGTGTGTTTGAGGCTTGATGCTTATCAAGAATGTACATAATAAGACAGAATGTTTATTCATTCATTTATTCATTTTCAGCAAATGTTTATTAAATACCTATCCTGTGCCAGACATTATTCTGTGCCAGCATTTATCAATCCTGGCTGCATATTAGAATTAACCTAGTGCACTTTAAAAAAATACAGATCCAAAGCTCATCCAAGTATTTCTGTTTAAATGTCACACGGTGGAATTCTGGCATCCGTATGATTTAAAAACCTCCTACTGAATGGTTACATGAAACTAGTGTTGAAAATATTTTTTTTCCAGGCTCCTGAGATGCAGGAGTGAAAAGTTAGAAGAACTGTGGGTATTCAAAGAATATGTATTGTCCTTATTTTAATGGGAGGAGGGAGGAGAGAGGGGGAGAGGGAGAGGGAGAGGGAGAGGGAGAGAGAGAGAGAGAGAGAGAGAGAGAGAGAGAGAGAGAGAGAGAGAGAGAGAGAGAGAGAGAGAAGTGAGACCAGAAACTACACATCATCTCAACAGAAACTTAAAAGCAGCTTGAACGACTTGAAGCAGAAGAGTGACATAAAGACTCTGACACTATCACATCCTGCATTTCTGTGATCTTCCTGAGAAGAGGGATTTCTCATCCTAAAAATATTTACCAGACAGAGTTATGCATGTCTTCTGCTCTGTGCTACTCTGGAAGCCATGGGCACAGACATGGACCTAAAAAGTTCCCATCCTCAAGGGACTTCTAGTGTAATGTAGATGCTGGAGACAGGGAAGGAAGGGCCAGGAAGGAAGAGAGCCTGTGCAGTCAAAGATATAGTGTGTGAAAGATGATGTAGAGTGATGTTAGAATATTCTACCTACCCAGATGGAAAGAAATTATGGGGTACTTCGAGGTGCCACCTCTGTAGAGTTTCTCCAGGCAAGTGGACAGGAAGACAGGTAGAGTAAGATTCATACAGGTGCAGTGGGTGGGGTTGGAAAAATATTCAAGAATAAACAGGTATGATGAAGTTTCTTCAAACTGTTCAAACAGAATTGAGCACAAACAGTAGAATGAAAGAATGTCGAGATTCACAGCTAGAAAGAGGAGTGGGGCATAAGAAGCTCTGTAGGTCACATAGCAAAGGCCACTGGAAAGCGATGCTTTTAAGGGTGAAGAAGGAAGTGATGATTCATATTCATGCTAGAAAGTTTTCTGTGCTGTGTACTTTAGGATAATTGTCAGAAGGGGCTGCAGCTCCAGATCCATGTGGCAGCAGATATAGAAGTGGGGAGAAACTGAGGAGATCTTATCCGGTAGAGTGTGGGCCTGAAAAGGTTGTGTTGGAGTGGTCATTACTTTGGAGACCTTAACATTTCAGATTTATGGTTCCAGAAATCCTAAAAAGTGATGGTGTTCTTGAACAAAAAATTAATGTAATGCATATGACTAGGACAAAAAGGCAGAACATGTGAACATTTACCTGATTTTCATGGTGTTTTAAGTGTCCCCCTGTGAGCACGTCACTCAGCTTTGCTGGCTTTTGAATCCTGATCCATGAAGTGGAGCTTGACAGATACCCGGGCTTCCTTAAAGCTCTTGGGCAGATCATACCATGTGGAAGCGATTTGTAAACTCTGAGGAACTTCACAATTGTACATCATATTCTGGATTTATTGGACTGACCTCAGACTGTGAGTGCCATCTTCGTGGGTCTCAGAGAGGGCCCGGGCTCTGGTCGACTACGTTTCCAGGATAGATGTAAAAATTTCTTTTGTAAACTTCTCCCATGGTACTAAATCCAGTCTCAATCATTCCTCAGTCTTCATATTTGTTCTTCTTCCCCTGACTTTGCAGCTACCTCAGTTTCTGTTTTTAGGTGCAATTTGATTGGGGGAGGGACTTTGGAAGCAAGAAGACTGCTGTCAGCAGATGGGTGAGGGATGGAGTGAGAGGGTGGAAGCCTGCTACATCCCTTGTTCTGGTCGGCACTCTGAATGGATAATAATGTGAGCAGAAACCCAATTAGGAGCCTCTGAACTCACCCCACGTTATCTCTGCAAACACTCGCCCTCTTCCATCCAGGGAGAACAGCTTCCTGAAAAGGTACTGCAGTGCAGTATGCAGATGCAGAGGAAAGAAAGAATGGGCCGGCTCCTGGTGAGTCCAGCTTCTGCCAGCGTGTCTAATTCAGTGTTTTGTGATGATTAGGCATTTTTTACATCTGAGAGCACAAAGGAGCTAATTATTCTGAATATACTCATAGTCTTTTCTCGCTAAGTGCCTACTAGCTACCACACACAGATATTCCTTTAAATTAACTGCTCAGTACTGGTGTTATTATCCCATTTATAAATAAGGAAACTGAGGTTCAGACAGGTGAAGCAAGTAACCAGCAATTAAGTGAAAGATCAGAGATTCCGATACTTCTCAAGTCTTAACATTTAAATTATTATTTTTAATGTATTTGGCTGTTACAGGGTCTTACTATGAAGCTCAGACTCATCCTGATCCTCCTGTTTTCAGCCTCCCCAGTGCTGGGATTATAGGCATGTGTCACTAGGCTAGACTCAGTGGCTGGCTCAGTGTGCCTGGGGTGGGCTTGGAGCAGCATGTGGTGCTGGGGATCAAACCATAGCTCCTGTGCTTGCCTAAGCTTGCCTAAGCTTGCCTAAGAGGCACTTTTGTCTGGTGAGCTATCTCACTTGCCTCTTAACATTTAAATTATATTTTTTCGATTTTCAATTGAGCAGTACAAATGATTGTGTTTCTTGTGGGGAGTTCATATATGTACCTAATACATTTTAAATATCTTAAAATTCCCTTCCCTTTTTCCTCTTTCTTTCTAGCTCTTGGTTCCTTTCTCTGCTGCAAAATATTTGCCTCCTTTTTAATCTATTTGTTATTTTGTCTTTTATTTATATTTTAGGTTTCTCATAATAGAAATGATGCAATATGTAAACTTGTATGTCTACTTTATTTAGCTTAACATTATAGTCAATCATTATAGAATCATTTTTTTCAGCAAATAACTCAAGGTTATCCTTCTTTATATTAGAGCACTACTCCATTGTGTACAAATCTTATGCTTTACATAAGAAATAACATCAAAAGCAACAAATAGGATCATAAGAATTTAGACAGTTTCTGAAAAGCAAAGGAAACAACTAACAGAGTGAAGAAACAGCCTATAGGATTGGAAAATATATTTCTGGGTACTCTCCTGGAAGAGGACTAATATCTAGAATACACAAAGAACTCAAAAAAAATTAAGACTCTCTGCAAACTAAAAGATCTAATCAAAAATAGTAACAAATAAATAGGTACCTCTCAGCAGAACTAATAAAGACGTGAACAAATGCTCAGCAGTGCAGGTCATCAGAAAAATGCCCCCAAAACCCACACTGAGATTCCAACTTATTCCAGAAAGAATGAGACATCATCTAGAAATTAATCGCAAATATCGGCAAGGCTGAGAGAGGAAATAAACCCTTCTACATTTCGGTAGGAATGGAAACTCGGACAACCATTATGGAAATCAGTGGTGATTCTTTGTAGTATAAAGAGAGAAATTCCATTTGACCTCCCTATTCCCCTTGCAGGTATCTTCCTGAAAGTTTTAAAGGCATTATCTTGCAGTAACATAAGCTTCTCCATGTGTATGGCAGCCCAATTACAAATAGTTAGCTTTTGAAAGCAGCCAATGAGTCCATTCATAGATGAAAGACTAAACATTTTCCATCATTGCATATTAATGTGAGATGAACATCCGGTCCATTTTTTTTTTTTTTTGGCAGAACCAAAAAAAAGATTGAACTGATTGAACTCAGACCCTTGTTCTTGCCAGGGAAGTGCTTATTCTACGGAGCTATCTCCCCGGCCCAGTCATCTGTTTGGCTCCCTGTCCATTGTTGATTGGATTAGTTCTGACTAGTATCACTATCTCTACTTTTTCCATGTCTCTATTTAACAGGAGTTTGTTTCTTATTGACTGAAGGGTGACTTATGATAGTGGATTGTGAGTGGAAATGGTAGGCAAATATTTGAACAGAAGCTTTATGATTGTAAGTCCACTGTACCACATCCCTTTTTTTTTTTTTTGCCATTAGGCTGTCATGGTCTGGGATTAAGGCTACACAGTCACCTTGAGTTTCAAATTGTAAACAACACAGGAGTTCATACAGGTTAATTAAACAGGTCCTCAGTGATATAGTGGCAAGGCTGAAACTTCAAGTTAAATTTGTCCTAGTCCAAATCGCATGACTTGGCCTATGTGTTATGCTTTGTTTTTAGTTTTGTTTCATGTTATTTTTCTCCATTTTACAGTGACTGCTTAAAACTACAGCAAATAGATATCTTAAAGAAATAGAAGATGGATAGATACTGGTAATTGAGGAAAGTGGGGTAAGAAAGTGTATGGTTCAGATTTTCTGTTGCTGGAAGCAAATACCCAACACAACAAGATGGAGAGTTTTATTTGGATTGTGATTTCAGAGGAAACAGTCCTTGTTTAGCTCTTGTGATAGTTAACAGCTGTGTCAACTATGTCAATTTGAGTAAGAAGTGTACAGCTGATTGGCTTAGCATAGTTCTGGGTGTGGCAGCATGGATTTCCTGAAGTCAGATGACTCACCCAAAGTGATTGCCACTAACTTACAGGCTTGCGACCTGAATGAAATAGGCAGGAGAAAGAAGAGAGAAGTCTTGGTTATGTTTATTGGAGGAGCTCCAGTCTCCCCCTTACCTTAGATAGCCATCTTCTGACTTCTAGCAAAAATTCTTCAGTCTTCCAACAAACTCTTCAACCTGGCCATTATAGACTCTTTATCTTTCTAGCACAGACTCTTCATCCTCCTAATACCAACTCTCACGAGTCTGTATCGAGCTTTGGGCCTTTACCTTTTGACTGGATCTTTTGACACTCTTGCACACACACACACACACACACACACACACACACATCCCTTTTGCATTCTTACACACCTGACCCAACAGGCAGCTATTATGAGACTACCTTGTAAAAAATAGATAGAAAAGGTTAGATATAGACAGAGATATAGATAGACAGAAAGTTAGATAGATGATAGATAGATAACCAAAAATATATATGTACTTCAGGAAAAGAAAAAAACACCATGGCATTTTCTCAATACATGGTATTATGCTCATATGGGGGAACCTAGAGAATGATGTATATTGCAGAAAAACCCACTACATTACCAGCCCTTAGATAATAAATTGAAAATACATTTGGAGCAATTTCAATGACCAAAGTTACCTACCCAGCAGTTCTCCATACTCATATCTACAAGATGATGGCCACTACCTTGAGCACCTCTTTTAATTGTAGAGGCAAAAGGTAACTTGCTTTCATCACATGATGTCTCAATAAATTTGATATTAACGGATGCATTTTTGTTGAGGGGTGCTATATACATATATTATATTGAATCCAATTCCTTGATGAGCACTGACTGATGCAGCTGGCTTCCTGGCAGAAAGATACTGCAGAGGAGTGTCATAGAACAAAGCCTCAGAGTTTAAGGCAGTGAGGATGTAGATGGGGGAAGAGAACTGTGAGGGACCACATCAGAGTTTCAGAGCCCTTGAAGAGAGAAGGGGAAACGTGCTTATCTAATCCCACAAAATCCAGTCAAGTTCACTGGACAAGGTGACACATTCAAGTCCTTGGCAATTCGATATCAAACAAATCTTTTAAATTATGCATAATATTCAAATAAACATGTCCAAATACTGCCTAATATATTACTACCCTGTGTATAAGCAATGCAGAATAATCTGTTTCCCAAAGCCTCAACATTTCTAATATTGCTAAATGTCCCAAAGTCTCCTCTGAGGAGCAGGACAAACTCTTAGCTGTGAACCTTTGTATAAATCCAAAAAAAGTTACAAAATCTCAGGTTACAATAGTAGAGGTTAAACATTCCCATTACAAAAGGACAAGTAGGGGGATAGAAAAAAGTGCCACCAGAGTAAGACCAAATCCTGTCAGGGTATTTGTTAAGTTTTGTAGTTCCATACACCCAGCACCCAGAGTATATGACAGTGATGTCAGTTCCAGAGGGTGTGGACAGCCACAGCCCATGGTCTTCTGGGATGTACGCTGCATGCTTTCCCTGTTGAGTGGAAACCACTTGGTCCTTTAGGCTTTTCTTGTCAGGCATGAGACATTCTTGACATCTTTAACTTCCTGGGACCTCTAGTGTACCTTCTGTTCATTTCCACAACACTATCCTTTTAGGGCCTCCCCATCTGCCTTTGTAATTTGTGTGGAAATCTTTTTGACCCCACATTGTGGTATCCCACATGCCTGAAAAACCAGCATCATTTTAAATTTTATTTTTATGTATTTAATATTTTTTGTGTGTGTTTGTATGTGACAAGACTGAAAACATACTAAGCCATTTATACTTTTTTTTTTTTTTTTCTGAGAAAGGGATTGAACTCAGGCCCTGGTACTTGTCAAGGAAGTGTTTATTCCCCTGAGCCATCTCCCCAGCCCCTGTGTCATTTATACTTTAAAGAGAAACTTGAAATGTGGACGTGGGGTGCACATATATAATCCCAGCATAAGGGAGGCTGAAAATAGAAGGATCACTATGAGTCTGAGCTGAATAGTAAAACCCTGTACCAAATACATAAATTTGAATAAATAAATAAATAACCTTAGGAATGGCTCACTTTGGTATCAACTTTCATTTGAACCATGGGTCATTCCAGCAAATGGCACCCAACCCTACTATCATGAACACTAACATTCTCCTTTGTCTCAGTAGACATAAGGTGATTAGGGTAAGTAAAAGTGAGGTAAATCATTGATGGCCTTATTAAAAAAATGTAGGTTTCTTCATATGCGATTTCACATTTTTCCTATTAGATGAAGAAAAGGAAAATGTCAGTATCCCTCAAACCAAGTGAAGAGAATAGCACATAGATAATCAGAAGGCCTACAAGTGGGCACTGACTTGTTCCTTCCTTGATAGAGAAAAATCCACAGACCCTTTGGTAATACTTGGTGGTGAGATGTTAAGAGAGATGAGAGGTTCATATCTGTAATCTATTGAGCAGGCTATTTTTTTCCTAAATTAAACCTCCTACAGCTAAATTGTCTTATTAGTCAATAGTCTTATCTGGCCCTGGAAAGTGATTTCTCTTACACACAATATATTTTCTCTTATTTTCCTCCTGTCTTTCCTCTTATTCTACTTTATTCATCTTTTCTTCCCTTCTCCTCTCTTCTTCTCTCTTCTCTTCAAATATTTCTTTTGATTTATTATTTTATTGCTGCAATCTAGACATACATAATGATTGATCACATTAATCAAAAAAGAATTTGTCCACGATATATCTCAGCTTCTCTCTTGTTCCCATTCCCTTCCCCTCCCTTCAACCCCTCTAATTTACAAAATGGTTTCCATTTTATCTTTGTATTCTCATTTTTTTTCTTGTCCCTTCACATTCCCTATTTCTTTAGAAAAAATTCTTCCTATATCACAGTACCTATTATAAATGTTGGACCTTATTTGTATTTTTTGTTTTTTTGAGCAGAAAAATAATGTGATCTTAATACATATTTATTTGATTTACTTCACTTAAGAATGTGGATTTCAGGTTAATCCAATTAATAATCACAACCTGTTATTAAATTCAATTAATTTTTTAAATAATCTGGTTATTTAATTATAATAAACATATAATAAACCAATAGAATCATATAATAAATCAATAGAGTTTTATAGCAGGATACAAAGTCAACACTCAAACGTTTGCAGTGTTCCTGTATACAAATAACAAACACACTGTGAAATAAATTATGGAAATCACACCTTTTATAACAGCACTGAGAAAAAAGTGAAATACTTAGGAATCAATCTAACAAAGGAAGTAAAGGATATCTACATTGAAAACTATGGTATTCTGAAAAAGGAGATAGAAGACTCTGGCAGAAAATGCAAAGAAACCCCTTGCTCTTGGGTAGGAAGAACCAGCATAGTGGAAATGGCCACACTTCCAAAATTATTGTTCAGATTTAACGCAATCCTAATCAAGGTATCGTTCCATACCTCACAGAAATAGAAAAAAAAATCACGAAATTTATTTGCAACCAGAAGAAACCTGAAATAGCAAGAGTGATTCTGGACAATCCAGGCAAGGCAGGAGGACATCAAAATCCATGAACTGGAGAGCTGCAATTATAACATCATCATGTCATTGACAAAACCTGACCCGAGATGGTGGAACAGATTAGAAAATGCAAACATCACTAGAAACACAGTCTGTCTTTAACAAAGGGGCCAAACATGTTCCCTGGAAGAAAGGTAACCTCACAATAAATGCTGCTGGAAAAACTGACTGTCTACCTGCCAAAGACTAAAACTAGTGCCATGTCTATCACCATGTGATAAATTAAAGCCAAAGTGCATCAAACATCTTATTATTGAAACACAAACCCTCCATCTACTGGAAGAGAAAGCAAGTAAAAATCTTGAAGATATAGTGGTATACAGGGACTTCGTGAACAAAACACAGACTGCATGAGACATGCCTCCCAAAATCAATAATTAAATCTCATCTCATTAAAAAGCATTTACATATCAAAAGAAATCATAAAGAGTGAAAAGACAATGAGTGAGACAAATTTTGGCACAGAGTCCCTTAGACAAAGGACTTATACCTAGAACATATAAAGAATTGAAAAAAAATCACCCTGCTCCAAATGTAAACAACCAATCCAAAAATTGGCATTTGTGATGAATATGCCCTTCTAAATGATGAAGTGCAGATATCAAATAAATACGTGAAAGAAAAATGTTCAACATCATGGTCATTCAACAAATGTAAAATAAAGCAATGCTGAGATTCCATCTCACTCCAGATAGAATGGCTGTCATAAAGAAATCAAACAACAAATGCTGGGGGAACTGTGAAGAAGAAGCAACCATTCTGTTGGTGGAATGATCACTGTAGAAATCAGTGTGGAGATTCCTCAAAAAAGTAGGATTTGAGGTCCCATTCAACCTAGCTGAAAACATCATGCCATTGTAACACATGTGCACTCATGCTTGTAGCAGCACAATTTGTCATAGCTAAATGTTAGAAATAACCAAATGCCCATCAACCAAGGAATGGTTTAAAGAAGATGTATTTTTATGCAATGGAGAACTACTCAACTATAAAGAAGGATAAACTTGAGACTTTTATAGGTAAATGGATGCAAATTAAATCAAATTTGCATGTGTAAACATTGTGTTATTTCCCTAGTGTAGAAGCTGAAAGAGTAAGTAATATCCAAAGTGTACAATAGATGTTGAGAAATGAGAGGAAATTGTTCAAAAGGAATGAGAAACTGGAATGGAGAAGGAGAAAAAAGGGAAGAGAAAAGGAAAATGTATACATATTACTGGTTTCTTTTATTTAATTGAAAAGTTTATGTCTCTGTTTCTTGACTAATTTATTTACATCTATATTTTGTAATCTAAGCAAGTATTTGAAGATGTAATAGCAAGCAATGTACTAACTGTTATTACTGTCCTATTATCTTGTTTTGTATCATTGTTTTCATTGTTTTGTCTCCTTACAACAAAAATCATAGGAGTCTTTTGTGGAAGTTCTTGGGGTCTTCTACGTAGAGTTTATTGTTAACTGCAAATAATGGTCATTTCCTCTTCCTATCCTACCATTATTTGTTTTATTTATTTATGTGGTCATATTGCTCTTGCTAATATTTCCAGAAGTATATTGAATATATGTGGTAGTAGTTAACACTCTTGTCTTACTCCAGATTTTACAGTGAAAGTTTTCAGTTTTTGACCATTCAGTATGATGCTGCCTGTTGGTCTGTCTTAGATGGCTTTTATTAGGTGAGATAAACACCATCTAATCAAATTTTACATGTAACTTTAATCATGAATGAGTTTTGGGCTTTGTCAAAGACCATGTGATCGAGGTGATCACATGATCTTTGTTCTCAGCTCAGTTACTATGATGGACAGAATTTATTGATTTGCATATGTTGAGCTTTCCCTACATTCTTGCAGTGAATCCTCCTTAGCCATAGAGCATAGTCCTTTCGAGGATTTGCTGCATTATGTTTTCCTCATCTCATGAGGGATTTCTGTGTCTATGTCCATTAGAGTGATTGGCCTGTATTTCTCTTTTCTGTTTGGGTCAGATTAATACTTGCTTTCTGAAATGACTTTAACAATGTGGTTTCCTTTTCCATTTTATTAAGGACATTGATGAACAACAGCATTACATCCCTTCTAAATTTCTTACAGAATTCAGTAATGAATCCACCAAAACTTAGCTTTCTTTTTAGGTAAGTTTTAAATTACATTTCGTTTCTGTGGAGGAATAGCAGTGGGTGGGTGGGATTGCCATATTATTTCACAGGGATTGCCCTTGGACTGCAGCAGCAGCACAGCCCCAGGAGCACTTACTCTCAAGATCCCTGAGCAGAAAGAGGGAGGGACTACCTAGTCACAGCAGGTGAGAGGTAGGAGGCAGGACCACCCACTCTGTTCTGGGGCTGCCAGTCTTATCTCTAGCTGTAGAAGATTGGAAACAGCCCTCTGTTGAGCAACCAGCTCAGCAAACAGGCAAGCAGCCTTGGCCAGAGGGAGGAGAAGTGCACCCTCCACCCCCATCCCTATGACAAATATGTGTGACTGGAGTCAATGGTGTAGCTAAGATCAGCCCCTCACCCCACAGTCATCCTCCTGCAGATTTGATGGGATTCTTCAGTACTACGGCTCCAACACAGGATCTGACACCGAACTGGAGGCACTAAATGTTACGGCACGATCTAAGAGTCTTGGGAGTAAAGAGAATTGAAGCATGTTCTGTGTCTCCCATTTCAAGTGGCATATTTCTCTTAAAATATTAAGTTGTGTTTTTATAACATGATGTTGGTATCACATATATTGTTTATGCACTATTTACCGGAAAGGGAGAATGAGCAGAATGCAGAGGCTTTGCTTAGAAATTTGTAAACTTCGTTTAAATCTGGACTCTGTCCCTCACTAACTCTGATTATGAGCAAAAGTGACTATGTGTTTCTATCTACAACATGTGACTCATGTTGTAGCAACAGCAAAAGCAACACTGACTGTAAAAATGACAGTGATGATATCAGCAGCTCCCTTTTTGCCATAATAGGTATTGAATGGTTAAAACATCTAATTTACTCAATAATTAGTTTAGTTATTAAAATAAATTAGTTATGTATTTTAAATATCTACTAAATGGTTGCTGTTGAAATGAGCCTGAAAATTCCAAAGTAGATAAGACAGAGTTTCTGGGTTGTGCAGGGATTTGCAAAGCACTGCACAGGCTGAGACCCAAACTCTGCTCTTGGCCTAATTTTATACTCTCCTTGAGCTAGGAGTGGTTTTATGTTTTAAAGAGTTGAAAAAACAAGTAAATACAGCAACAACTCCTATGGTTCTGCTAAAACCTAAAATATTTTCAACATGGCCTTTCCCGGAGACTTTTGACAGTTGTTGGCCTAGTGGAAAACAAAGAAAAGATGCGTACTTTCAGCATTCCAGCTCTGAGTGCTAAGGTCTCTGCCTGGGTTTTTGTATCTTTTTCAGCCATATCATGGTTTAAGTAAAGAACATGGAAATTTCCAAGGATTTCAAGGTCTTGCATAGGGTGGCTTCTGTGCCTTTTCTGCCTCTCTGATTATATTATCTTGCTGCTTTCTAGAGTTTTGTTATAGTTGTGCCTAGGCCTTCGTATAAGGAATGTAATTCTCCCTCCTCTCCCCAATCTCACGTAGTGTACTTCCAGTTTACTCCTCAAACTTAAGCTCTGCAATCCTAATCTTGCCTTGGAAGATTTCCCTTGCTCTCTTTGCTGGTTTACCCCCCCCCCCAATGCTTTGTCTTCTGATCTATGCAGTAATGTCATGCAGCATCTTGTAATCATGTTTTTACAGCTATCTTCTCGCATTAATTTCACAAGGGCACAGGCTAGAACTTTTTGTTTGCTATTTTATCCCTACCAGTAAGCACCTTTTCTGGGTGCTCAATAAATACTAGGAGAATACAATAAATAGTGAATAAGTCAGTGTCCCATCTGTGGAGCCCAAGAAGGACGGCTAGTTTATTGAATTTTTTCGATCTGGGGTGCCCTTCTTTTCCACGGACATACACCCCCAAATGGATTTTCTATGGCTCCATTTAAGCAGGCCCTTCATCCTCCCTGTATAATTAATGGAGGCTCAAGGAGCTGCTTGTGCTGATACGCCATCCGCACCACACAGCAAATGCATTTGTCACAGAGCTATCTAGGCCAGAGCTAATGAAACATTTGCAAATGTCCTGATTTACGAAGAGAAAATTGGCTCACCTGAATGACAAGGTTTGGGTGCAATGGAAATGCTCTTCCTTGCAATTTTCTAGCTGTGTTCTGGGAACTGTGAAACTCCCAAAGAAACGCATCAGCAGTCTGCTCTACCCCGTGTAATCCAGCGGTCACCTTGGAAGAGGGTAACAGCTCTGATATCAAGACTCCACCATGAGGGCCGGCAAAACAGCTCAGCAGATTAAAGTGCCTGCAAGCAGGCTCAGAGGCCGGGGGTCAACCCCAGGCCTGCTGTGCTCGCCCCACTCCCGGGCCACGCTGAGACGGCTATTGAGACTGGGTGTGGTGGTGCATGCCTGTTAGCTCAGCTCTTAGCTCACTACAAGTCCGACCTAGTAGTGAGACCCTAAGCAACGCAGAACCGGGGATTGAATTTAGGCCCTTGAGTTTGCCAGGCAAGCACCTATTCTACTGAACTATCTCCCTTGCCCCACTCAAATGAAATTCTGCAACGAATATCAGCAATCAAGTTTTTTCTTCGTTTATTTCTTTTCCTGTTGTTTATGCATTTATTTTTTAAGTTTTAAAAGAGATATTTTATTTATTTGATACAGGTGTAGCTATGCTGCTTGGATTTACAGTGATCCTCTTATCTCAATCTCCCAAGGCCATGGATTACACGTGTGTGCCACTATGTCCAGCATGGTGTAGAACAGCACCAGGGATTGAACCTGTGCCCTTGCGCTTGTCAGGCATGCGTTTTGACTGCCTCCTATGCCTCTAGCTCCAGCCCTGGTAATGCAGTTTTGTTCTCATTCATATAAGCTTTCTCGCTGTCCTGCCCTGCCATTTTCTTAACAGGAAGTTTTAAAATGATTTATCATTTGTGAATAGATTGTTTCTAAGAAGAAACAGGCTTCAATAAATGTTCAACAAGGATATTAAATTAGAAAATGAAGTACAATGTAGGAATGCATTTATCTTTTTCTTTCCAAATGTATCTTTCAGGTGATAGTAAAGAAAAAAGTCATATACATCTGCAGGAACCAAAACAATGGAAGAGGAAATTGTATTACATGACAGATTTCAACACATTTTAGAAATTGAAGTCAGAGGATTTAATACAGAAGCATAAAATATGTGCCTGCATTATGAAAAACCAACTAATTGTTCCTAAGAAGTCAGTACATAAAAATAAATATCAAAGGATATGAAGACTTGATGGAATGTAAGAAAAAGAATCAGTAAAAATATTAAAAATATTGCAAGATGTATCTGAAAGAATATTCAGATAGTGAAATACAGCAAAAACATAAAGAGTACATGATGCTGTTATCAGTGCCTTTTCTGTGAGCTCCATAATGCTCTCTGAGGTTAAGGAGGTAGACTTTGTAAATACTTCCCCTTTGCAGATAGGCAAGATGTTGTGCTTTCAGTAGAGAGATCCAGAGAGAAGTGGAGGAAGACTCTCCCTCAGGTCCTGTAGTATCGGCAGCATCCAGCGCCCACGCAGTGCGATAGCTTAGCATTCAGCTGTACCCAGAACCTTACCCAGAACCCTCTTGAGTGGTGTCTCAGTGTGTTCTCAAGGGTCACCTCCCTATGCAGGGCCATCTGTGGCATGCTAGAGCATAGACTCCAGGAGCCAAGTGGAAGTGGCTTGGTGAGCTTCACTACTATTCAGTTTTCAGGTTTTTCATCCCATCAGATACACCACAGTATGTCACTTTGGAGTTAGAGGTGGGAACTGTTCCTTGTACTCTGTCATAACCCTTGTGAGAGTAGACCCTACCTGTATCTGCTCTTTCTATATTCATTAACATTGTCTTCAAATTTCAGTAGCTAGTTTCCCATTTAAAATGCTATGTTTTAGTGAATATTTCTGTTCATTAAGATTTCCTGGTTAAAAATTACTGCTTCGTGTATGTCTTTTGAGTAGATCAGGTGGCTGTGTTGGGAGATTAAAAAATTGAAAAAAGCAATTTAGAAAGGATGACACATAAATAATAGGAACCCAATAAAAATACAAAGAAATAACATTTCCTCAAGTAAAAGACAAAATATTTCTAGATTCAAAACTCTCAATAAGTAATTGAGAAAAATGAGACCCTGAAAAGGTCATAGTGTAGTAAACTGCCACAAGTTGATCTTTTTTAAGGGTACACAGAAGAGTTTGAAATCTTTCACTTTTGTTGGGGAAGACCATATATAAAATACAAGATTTTTTTTTTTTTTTTTAATTTTTGGGCAGAACCAGGGATTGAACTCAGGCCCTTGTACTTGCCAGGGAAGCGCTTATTCCACTGAACCATTTCCTTGGCCCCTAAAATACCAGATTTAGGACACAACATTCCTCACCAAACCAGGGTAGAATGTTGGGAGAGAAAAAAAATTGTTTGTACAATTTTAGGGTGAAATGCTTACAACCAGCTGAATTATAGATACTTAGCATATATAATTACAGTTATCTATATCATCATGAAAGAATGATAACTTTAGATAACCAGAAGTTTGCTAATTTCCTAGGCTTTTTCTTAATGAACTTGTGAAAAACCACTTCTGAAATTATTAAAGACTAAATATTTAAGCTAACAGAAATAAAACTATGAAAACAGTATGCCCAATATAGAAAAATCTCATAGCTATGTCTGATAGGAAATTCTAGAATTTCTTCATATCAGGTGTCAGGCACAACTTGGAAAGAGGGAGCAAAAAGATGAGGTGGATTTGCCACAGTGAATAAAAAAACTCAAACTCCAATTTATATATTATTTGAGATTATTTATTTTTTTCTTTTTCTGTCTTGCTGTGATATTCAAGAAGGCTTTAGCATACTTTGTAGCCCAGGCTGATCTCAAACTTGGAATGATCTTTCTGCCTCAGCATCCTATGTGCTGGGATTACAGGTGCACCAGTATGCCTGTCTGAGGTAACTGCTTAGAGAAAAATATGAGGATTATGTGCTTGGTACAGGGTATGAGCATTGCCACGAATTTAGTTTACAGAATGTTTTGAAAGAAAAGAAAACTAATTATTAATTGGCAAAAATACAGCCCAAATTATTGAATAAACAATAATAAAATTTATGGTTTTATGCCAGTATGTAATGTAAACATATAACTTTGGTTACATTAAAATTTTGTTACAATTATATTTGCTTGATTGAAAGACATAATTATAGAATTATGTCTAAAGTTGATAAATCAAAAAAGATTATGAGAAAAATAATCTTTATTCTGTAAATTATTAGTAAGGAATCCTAATGTTGAATTTCTGATGTGATTTTCTTTGAGAAGCAGGAGTACAGGGTTACTGTGATGTAATTTTTCACTATGAAACTTTCAACTTTATTTTTAACATAGGCTTGTACTTTCTTTTACTAACATAAAAGAAAATATGCTTTATTTTTGTCTTTGTCCTTATTTGTTTTTCCTTCCTTGTTAAAATAAAAAAAGAAAGACACTTCTCATAGGAAGAAAACAAATTTTAAAAAAATCCAAAGTGCCAGAGGAAAGCTATCCTTCAGTTAGTAGTGGCTGTGTTATAGGAATTATTGAAAAACTAAGTTGAGAGAAAAAAGTCTATCACATAAGGATAAGAAGGCAGAAAGGGTGGGGAAGGGAAGAAAGGAAAAGAAAAAAAGAAGGAAAAGTGGAAACAAAGTTTTTATAAATAAGGAGGGGAAGAAGGGTTGAAGAAAAGGTGATGGAAAGGGGGGACATAATCAAATGTACCATGTACAGGCACAAATTATCTATGTGGTTGTTCTATGCACCTAAAATATACAAAGAAAAATCAATTGAAAACACTGGACTTTAACTTCAAGGAAGGTAACAAAGCCCAGGCAAAGCTTGGTATGATACATTGAAGCACAGCCAGCTGTGATACAGTACAGACTTTTTCTGATATTGAGTTTTAGATAGATGTTATCATGTGGGTGTTTTACAAGGGTCAATGAGTAGCACGTTCAATGATGTCTCAGACAAGGCTGTGCCTGGAAAATAAAACAAATCAATGTTTCCAAAAGTGTTCCTTATCTTCTTGCCTCACACTAGCAAACAAACCAACAAAGCCCCACTCTTCTTAAACAGCAGAGCCACAGCCGAAGTAGCAACACAAATATTGGCATTAAAATAGCAATAAATACATGCATAATTTTAGAAATGCCATAGACTAAATCAATTCACGTTGATGTTCTCTAAGTTAACATGATTCCAGAAGTCTAATTAATAAGAGGTCTAAAGGCAGAATGTTTTGAAGCCCGGATCAATAGCAAGCTTTTCACCAAACCGCCTTCCAAGATTGAGGTCAGTTGAAAGCACGCTGGCATTATTTGCCTTCTAGAATCAGCCTCTTACCCACAGCGGCCAGTTATGGGCTGACCAGGGAGCACAGGCATGCCCACGATCTAAGAGACTGCCCTGCCCAGAGACAAGTAGCTCATCAAGGCTCGGTCACATATTGAAAAGCCCAATCGTAAGCTTGTTCTTTGAACACAACCCACCATATCTAAAATGCATGCCAGGCTCAATTTAAGGCTGGCAG
Source organism: Ctenomys sociabilis (assembly GCA_004027165.1). NCBI lineage: Eukaryota > Metazoa > Chordata > Mammalia > Rodentia > Ctenomyidae > Ctenomys > Ctenomys sociabilis. The sequence goes on from PVKA01004573.1 coordinate 56,917, forward strand.
CTCTCACATTTTGGCAAGAAAACGAAACCTCATTACTTACTATCACTTGCATTGGGACCTATCTAGGGGCTTCTGATGAGTGCTCCAAACCTTTTATTTTAACATAGTTTAAATGATAAATACGGCCAAACACCATACACACATATGAACATGTTGTCTATTTTTATATCCATTGCTTTGTTACACTATATATCATCAACATATAATAGACATGTATTTTTGTATGTTTCTGTCACACATATATAGCTTAACACACTCTCACATTTGTCGTAGATGTAGGACATTTGTTGTCGTACATGTAGGACAGCAAAATACAGAGAGATAGGGGAAGCAAGGTTAAACTGATATGTTATCAGCAATGTTGGAGAGCTGAGCTACATCTTAACTTTCTGGGTACACAATAATGGGATCTTATGATAAGGCTTTATGTGACCAGTTAGTATCAGGAATTTACACTTCACTGTGATGTCTGGTAATGAAACTTCAGGACGAGTCTGATGAGCAGCCTCCTGTAAGTATCAGAAAGGTTCACTTCTTCCCTTTGGAAACAATTACTTTCACTCATCTTAGTTCAATTATTCCTTTCCTGATTTCAGTTTTGTCATGGAAAGTCAAATCATAACAGTTTTAACAGATCTCACAAAACGGTCTTGACATTCATGTGAGATATATTGGTTTTGAAATGATTCAAAATTCTGTGTAGATTTAAAGCAATAAAAAAACCCATATAAATATATTGGCATAGGACATTCAAATTCTACAGGAAAATGAGAATTTACAGGCTCATCTGATTAGGAAATTCAAAGATACGGATGGCCTCATTAAATTCTAGGTACTTAAAAATTATCCAGAACTTGTTATTAATTCATTTCTATTACCTGCTTTATTTCATGCTTTGATCTTACTTTTTACACCAGCAGCTTTTGCATGCAGTGGGAATGCAGAATGGCTACCTGCCAGCTTATCGTACATGAATTTAGTGGTGCAAAGAGAGCTCTGTGGTTTAGATCTAGAATGTTATCTGCCAGTCTCTTGTATTCAAAGCTGAGGCTTTGTGAAGGTGATTAAATTACGGGACATCTTACTCACTAGTGGATGGATCCATTGATGAATTTCATGGCTGAGGTGCTGTTAGGAAGTGAGCCTGGTGGGATGTGGGTCACTGGGGGAATAGCCTTCAAGGGTATATTCTGGACCCTGGGTCCTCCCTTTTCTCTCTGCTTCCTGGCTTCCAAGAAAAGAGCAGCTTTCCTCCACCATGGTCTTTCACCAGGCCCATGAAGCCGGCTAATGTTGGACTGAAACTCCAGAACTGTGGGCCAAATGGTAGCTTCCTCCTGTAATTTGGGGTGCTGAGTTTTTTGTCTTAGTTATGGTAAACACCTAATATAGAAACATGTGTGCTATTACCTGTTTATCCATTGCCAAGAAATAACTTCACTACTTCGGGTCATAAGTTGGTATGTAAGTCAATGAATGTGGCCTAGAAGAGAGTTCAGTGACTGGCTAGATCTAGCCACAAGAATGATAGGAAGGACTTGGAGTGGTAGAAAATTAGCTCTTCAAAGTAAAGGTGACTTATCCAGAAGATGAGGCAGGTAAATGCTGGTGGACAAATACCAGATTCCCACTCGATGTACCTGTAATTCTTTTCAGTTCCAAACACTTTGTATTCCTCAGTCATTGCACTAATCACATCAGGATAAGGTTGTTTCATTGTGTGTCCATTGTAGACACTTATGTGTTCACTTTTGCAGCCCAGATTAGTGCCTCAATGAATGCCACTATAAACAGTGAATAACAAAATTAAGTTTTGTAGAACTGCACAGTACCCTACCATACCAGCTCTTTTATCTGTGCAGAAAATCCACTGCTGTATATCTGAAAAACTAAATTCTTCCAAATTCAAGGTTATTACTTGGAAAATCTTTTAATATCTAATTTATATTTTCCTTGTTCTTTTATTTTTAAAATTTATTTTAAAGAGAGTGTAAAATAATAGATGAGACATTAGAAACAATACACATTTTAAAAATCAAGATGAAAGGTAAATTCAGCAGTGCTTGTTATATTGCACATTGCTATATATGAGATCGCTCATATTACAGATATTAGTATATAAAGTTGGTGAAAATAAAAATCTTAAACAGAAATTCCTACCTTCAAAAAACTGATGATAAAAAAAAAACTGATGATAGAAATCAGTAGTACAATCATCTTAGCTACCCTGTGTATATACTTATGTGATTTTCCACTGGCTTTTTTCCCCCTATCTTTTCTCCTTTCCCTCTGGTTAATGTTTATTTGTTTGTTCAGGCTTGTATAACTACATCTGGTGATCTGAGCAACAAATGTTATGATGGCAATAAGTAATAACTACCTTTCTTAATCTTCTATTCTTGTTTTGAAATTCTGTGCCCCTTTTATTCTTTTATGTAGCCTTGTTTGTGTCTTTGTTGTTGCTATTTGTTTTTGAATTTTTTTCCTTTCTAAAATAAAAAAAAAACATAATTTATCTAATATATTACTCAGCGGTTACTAGGATGAAATCTTATACGAACATGTTAGATGATTCAGCACAAATGATTCAGTAATACTTCTTGGTCTCTTAAATATTAAATAGGAAATTCTGTCCTCAGGGAATTTATGGCAGATTGTTAAAGAATGGCATCAGGCCAAAAATGGAACCATCTGAACAATGCACAAGCAATCCAATCAAAAGATGCAGAGCATAGAATTTCATAGTCAAGCAAGATGAATACCCACTTGAAATGGAAGTGCATAGATGAGCAACAGGGAAAACAAAGTTCTAGAGGAAGCCACGAGAGAAGGAAAATTACACTTGTGGTCAAAGTGGGTCAAGTCCTATGCTCAGCATCTTTCAACTACTATCTTGTCAGAACTTGCTATCTCTGGCAGGGGACCATTTATATCCACTTGCCAAGGCAGAAAACTAAGGCTCAGAAAGGACAGATACATCAGTGAATAAATGTAAAGAACACAAGGATTCTAGCCACACACTGATACTATAGTTTTGGTAGGCTCTCTCTTATTATGTGACACACCATGCACGTAGGATTATGTACAAGTCAAGGCATTTGCATAATGATCACTAATCAGGAGTTATAGTAGCTTGGTGATTCATAGTTACATTGATAAATATAATTATAAAAGTATGAATTGTGTAAGTTATAGACTAAAAAAATGAATGGAAATGAAGATACATGAATATATAATTGAGTTAGATGGGTAGATATGATCACATATTGTCATAAAGAGAAACTCACACCCTGTTTTGTGAAATGTCAGTCCAGCCCAACGTGATATGTTCTCCTGCAGAGATAATTGAGCAACTACGGGAAACCATGATCTGCTGCTACCTCTCCCACTGCCTCTCCCACTACCTCTGAGTCCTTGCTTTTCTCACACTCAGTTTGTCATCTGTACAACAAGAATAACAAGCGGACCCCGGCCTACATTCATGGTGTAGCTTTGGGAGTCCTGTAGGTGATTGTTGAGGAAGGGCCTTGGAGGTCACCGCGTGCTGTGCTGCCCCGTGCCCTTGATGTCGCTCGACAACTTCTTTTTGAAAGAAACCCAGTCCTGCTTCACGAAGGCAATGGGTTAATCTTCGAGATGATGTGTGTGCTTCGCTACTGCCTGCTCATTATCCAATGTGTGTTTTATCAGGTTCCACATCACTTTACCTTGCAGCTTAGCTTATATCCCCAGAAAACACTTTGGTACCACTCTTGTTAGCAAATAGCTGCTCTTCTGTTGTATCCTTTGTGCCCCTTCCAAAGCCGAGCTCAGCAACGGATTCTTTTTTGATGCCAAATGATCTGAAGGCAGGATAAAAAATCAAGAGAATGTTTTTCTACTCAAGATCAATATCCCTTTAAGTTTCCTTCTTTTTGTTCTTGGAGAAATGACCCTTCTCACCTCACTGGCAACTTCTGTCTTCTCATACTCTTGTTTTTCATTTTTCTTCCCTTTACTTCCCCACTGGCACCATTCCCTGGATGAAACTTCACAAGTCTTCAGAGATCTTGTGTTTATGACCTGTTAAAACATATTATGCTGAATTTTTTTCTGTACCCAGTGCATTATTGCTACAGACCAAAGAAACCAACGAATACTCACTTCAAGCCATGAAACACAGGCTGCAGTATGGCTCATTTACGATGTACAGCATGTCAGAGACCACTGATTTTCTGTGTCCGAATCTGTCTTTTCTTCCTGCATATTGGAGAGAATAATATTTGCCCCATTCAGGTGAAGAAGCATCCTAGACATTACATCTTATGTTTTAACATGGCCATTCATGTGTAAAATTTAAAAACGTATAATTTCAATCTGGAAAAAAATTAAGAGAAGTTTTAAAAAATGATCTCAGTAATAGCCTACAAGTCTGTACAATAAAGGAAAGACATGCACAAAAAAGGTTAAAGAAAAAAGCCTGTTCAACATTGAATACTTACCTGACTTGAAATTATACTACAAAGCCACTGTGATAAAATCAACATGATACTGGCAAAAAAAATAGACCTGAGGATCAATGTAATAGATTAGAAGACACAGAGGCCTCTGTGAACACACTCAGCCACCTGATCTTCAACAAAGGGGCCAGACAAGCTAACTGGAATAAAGATAGCCTCTTTAACAAATGGTGCTGGAAAACCTGGATTTCTACATGCCAAAACCTACAACTTGACTCAGCTCTATCACCATGCACTAAGCTAAAGTCAAAATGTATTAAAGTTCTAAACATCAAAACATAAACACTAAATCTCCTAAAAGAGAAAATAGGAGGAACTCTTGAAGACATAGGGGTAGGTAAAGAGTTCATGAACAAACATATATTCACACAGGAAACACTTGCAAGAATCAACAACGTCTTGAGGAGTTTCTGCATGTCAAAAGAATTTGTCAACAAAGTGAAAATACAACCCACAAATTAAAAAAAAATCCTGATGAATAAGCAATCAGACAAGGGTCTGCTGTCTAGAATATATAAAGAACTAAGATATAACAGGGCCCTCAAATTTAAAGACCTAATTCATAAATGGGCATGAATACACACTTCTCAGAGGATGAAATTAAAAAGTGAATAAATGTATAAAAAAAGCTCCACATCACTAGCCATCCCTGAAATGCAAATGAAAACAACACTGAGATACCATCTCACTCCAGAAAGAATTGCTATCATAAGGAAATTAACCAACAACAAATGTTGGAGAGGTTGTGGGGAAAAGCAAACACTTCTCCACTGCTGGTAGGAATGTAGACTGGTACAACCATTGTGAAGGTCAGTGTGGAGTCCTCAAAAGAGTAGGACTGAAGATCCCATTCAAGCCAGGTATCTCCCTACTGTGAATTTTCCCAGAGGAACTGAAAACATGATATCATAGTGATATATGTGTACCTACGCTTATAGCAGCACAATTTGTGATAGTAAAATCTTGGAAACAACCAAGATGTCCATCACATGAGGAATGGCTGAAAAAGATGCATTTCTATATAATGGAATATTACTCAGCTGTTAAGAATGATAAGCATGAAATATTTATATTGAAGTGGATGCCACTTGAACATATACTCATAAGTGAAATGAACCAGACATACATGTGCAAATATTGTATAGTCTCCCTAGTATAAGAAGTGAAAAGAAGAAATACAAATAGAAATGTATAACAACAACTAAGAAGAATTGAGTCAGATAGGGCAAACTGAAGGGCAACTGTTGCAGGGTACTAATCAACTGCTCTTGTGGATGGTTAATAACCTAAATTCACAGAAAAAAATGGAGAAATAGAAGGGATGCAAGGGCAGCCAACATTTTGGTCCTAGCCTTTCAAGGTCAGTGAGAACTCAGGACATAAGAGAACCTCTACTGTAACATCATGGAACTCAGTTGTGTCCCAAATTTTCTGATCAAGGAAATTACGAGCCACAGAGGAATGCGATCGATGATGTATACTATGCCTAAGGAGAGTCTCATGGAGAGAAACCTTTCTTTCAGGCTCTCACAGAGAACAAACTGGTCAAGCAATGGCTGTGACTCATCCACATGGCTGACACAGACAAAGGATCTACAGAGTGAGGTATAAACCCTGAGGGGACTTGACTTACCTCATCAGATACAAAAGCTACATTTTTGTTATATATTTCTTGTTTTATCTAGGTCTTAACCATCCAGCAGAAAAGTATAAAAATAAGGTATATAATGTGGGGCCATATTAATAAGTTGAGCTATATATGACTATAGTCAATGACTTCTTCAGATAACTCACTATTATTGTGAACAGCTGGAATGTGTTTGATTGGGTCGCCGAGTTCAGGCATGTATAATGGTTGAATGACATTGGAATGCCCATCTCAAGATAGGTCTGAACAAAAAAAAAAAGTGGGATATAAAGGAAGAACCTTTCCGTGTTTGTGTAAATATTACAGTTAGGATAAATATGCATTACTTCTGCATAATTCTACTAGAAGCAAGATTTGCACTAATAGTGGCTGGACAGGATATTATATCAGCTTCTAGTACTTTGGACAACCACTAGGAAGATAACAAGGTAGAAAGTATTAATTATTGAATCTATGATATAATTAAGTTTTTAAAAAATAGGATAAGTGTACAGCTGCATTCTCTTAATTCATTGATTGGAGACATCTGTTCTAATAGTGTTTGTAGGTACAATATCATGTATGCACCTTGTACAACAACACATCACTATGAAAACTATAAGCAAGGTATTAATTATTGAATCTGTCTTGTTAATTTGATTTGAAACTGTCTCATTGCTATTTGTTCTTCAATAAAAAATAAATGAATAAAAACATTGGTTACTTTGTAAGTGGTGGTACTGAAATCTTAGTTCAACATGGTTCCAGGACCACTGTGTTACATATCCTAAGAAATCTCTTGATCCACCACTAGAACAGTAGATGGGTAAAATGTTTTGAATGTGTATTGCAGAGGGCTTGCTTTGCATTTTATTTTATTCATTTATTTAGTTGTTTCAGGGTCCTAGTGATCCTCCTGTTTTCAGCCTCCCCCGCACTGGGATTATAGGTGTGTGCCACTGTGTTCCAACTCTGAATGGCTCAGTCCACCCTGGGGGCAGGGCTGCCATGGCACGTGGTGCTGGGGATCAAACCCAGCCCTTGCACTTCACTAAGCTTGCCAAGCAGGTGCTTTATTCCCCTGAGCTATCTTGCTCCTCAGAGGAATTACTTTGTATTAGCTAGTAACATATAGTGTGCTAGAATAGGCTAGCTAATACTGTTGTAATAAATGCACACCAATACATTTATTTTTTGCCATACTTGGATTTTAAGTGTCTAGACACATTGTCCAGCCTGTTTGTTTCATGAGCCAGTGAATAAGAGCCTGATGTTGGAGAAGAGTATTAACAATTGACCCTCCCAAGTATTCATCAGGTAGAAAAAGCAGATCAAGTGGAAATAATAGCACAAACTTAACATTTGATAGGTAACACTGTGTAAATAATCCAAATAGGATCTTAACTTTCAACACCCTTGTGTGTGCAAAAATTATACATTTTATGATGATACATGAGGGCATAATCAAACTGAACAATTAAGTGAAAAATAAATTATTGCATTAAGAGACACACTGTCACGAATCCTCCCCATAATGTCCTCTCTCACTTTGGACATACTCACTCCATCATTTCTGCCAGTCCCAAAGCAGTTGTGGACATGCTCTTCTGCGAGGGTTATCGTGAGAGTGGTGGAAAGGGGGCGGGGCGCTGAGTCCAGCTAAAGGAGAGCTTTGAGATGCATCTGTATGTGCTGTAGTCACGAGATCCTGCACCATGTGACCTCTGGTTCTTCCTCAAAGTCAAAATGACAATGAAAGATAAATGTTTCAAGTCTGGCCAGGACACTAAGGCTGAAATAACAGCGCAGGAAATGAGGACTTCTAGAGCTGCTCCAGGGGCTGGCCAAATAGCTCAGCGGATTAAAGCACCTGCAAGCAGGCACAGTGGCCTGGGGTTCTATCCTCTGGCCTGCTGTGCCCACCCCGGGCGCGCTGAGAAGGCAACTGAGATTGGGAGCCCGCAGCCTGGAATCCCAGCTCTTGGGAGACTGTAAACAGGTGGATCACTACAAGTCCAATCTAATAGTGAGACCCTGAAAACCCTGTCGACCTTTCCCTAAAATACCAAAAAAAAAAAAAAAAAAAAAAACAGAGCTACTCCAGAAAGTGATAGGCATGATGGGATAACTCCTTAGAGCAAGAGGGATCATTTTGTATCTTTTATCAGAGTACATTATTTTTATTTAAACATCCATCATATTGCTTGATCATATTCATTTACATGAATAATATACACAAGAAGAAATCAAATATAATATAATATGAAATTTAGTTATAGTAAAGGTGTATGCAATAGCAACAACACAGATTTTATAAAGAAGCACAGAAAAATGTGCAAGAACATGTTAAAGTGGATATGTACATTTATTTATATGTCTATATATGTGTATACATATATAGTTTCATCTGCCTGTGTAATTCCAGAGTGGAAAACCTGGGAGGCAAAAGAAAGGAACAGGAATATAGGAACCATATAAATTAACAAGGAGTCTAGTGAAGGACCTAGCATGGATCAGTGAAGACCATAAACCATGAAATGAGAAGTATGATTAACTTAAATCTCTAAAGTAGAGATTGGAAAACTACTGCCTGCTCCAAAATCTGGTCTGCTGACTGCTCTAATACGCAGTTTTAATGGAATACTTCTATTTGTTGCTTTACATCTTGTCTATAAATGTTTTTGTGATACACAGAAAGGTTGAGTAATTGTAACACAGACATTCTGCTAGGCAAAAACAGAAAGCATTTGTCATATAGCTCTTTACAAAAAAAAATGTACCCTAGAGAGACACTATCTTTTAATGTTTCTATCAATCAGAGTTCAGTTTAGAGAATGGACATTTGGCTTTTTGCCATACCAAGTGCTAACAGAGGTCAGGTGACACTAATAGGACCCTCATTCCTTATTGGAAACGATAATCAGAAATAAAAAGGAGAGCAAGGTGGAGAGACAGGTCATGGCCCTGTCGCTGCCCACCCTATTACATCTGCAGATGTAACAACTGCATTGACTATTCCTTCTTTACCTCTATGTCCCAAATCACCACCCCTCCCCAGGACCTTCATTGTCCTGAATCTGATCGATATCTACTGCCTTCTGATTGCATTAAAGTCACTGTGTGCTCAGAACTCTCTTAATAGTTGTGTTCAAGTTCTACCTTTATCTTTCCTATTTCTACCAACTTTCCAGGACAGCTTCAAATGTCTAACTTTGAGTTTGCCAATTTGTAAAATAGGTGCTACATAATGGTAGGCATTCTAGCAGGAAGCAGACAGATTCAAAAAACTTTATACAGTGTTACACATCAAGGAAATGTAGACTGCCAGAAACAGTATTTAAATCCATCTCATAATTTTCAGTTTTTCAGAACCTAGAAAATTTCATTTTTGTCTTTAATCATTTGCAAGTAGCTAATTTGGAGAAGAAAAAGTTGACTAGTTACTGAATAGCAAGCTGCAACTTCTATCCACCTCACAAAACTGTAATTCAAGCCAGTACATTTTTATGAGTTTAATAGTTTATGATTAGCTGGCTTTCTCTGATATTTTTTCCCATCTCATTTTCTCAGTTTATGCAATTGTATTTGCCAACTAAACCAAATCCCCCCAAATCTGAACTGAACATGCCAGGTGCAGTTCTGATAGTTTATAAACAAACTAAGGATTTAGTTAAGGCCTCATGTGTTTGAACTGAACATTCATTCCTTTTGAGATTAGAAGAAGCCCCTACATGCCCACGGCCTTAACCTACAACTCTCAAATCTCTTATCTCCTTGAAAGGCAGTTGGCCCATAAGCAGAGATCATGCAGCATATGGAGAACACACAATTATGCCAACAGGTCAGCTACTTTATTTTCTCTTATTATTTAATCCTTTCAATAAATGCCTCTTCAGACTTTAATTTCTTATCTATAAAATAGGGATGATGTGTACTAACTTGCCTACTTGGAGGTGGTAAGATAAAGTCAGTACTTTCCATTTTCTCTGGGATAAGACACAGTGTCTTACAGATCAGAGCCATAGTAGGAACTTGGAGAATAAGTGATGAAGAGGGTAGGCATGATTCTGTCCAATTTTGATAGTTTTTATTGGAAAGAGATTAAGCATCATTCTCAGAGAAGAACAACTGAAGAGCTAGTAGAAATGAAGGCTTAAAAAGTTGGCAAACTGTGGCACATTCAGATAAGAGAAGAAAAAGAAAAAGGAAAAACAACCTTCATCACGCCTGGACTTCCTGGTGGCATAGGAGTAGAAAAGAATATTGTACTCAAGGACTTGAAAATTGTCATTGAGTCAAACTGGAAATGCTTTTGAATGTTACTGTAAGAATTTTGGCTGGACACTATGTTAGAGAACTATTGGAACATATATACAGGTATTGCAATGGAATGTTGATGTTACTTTTTTGAGGTATATACCAAACAGTGGTAGAGCTGAAGGAAATAGTGGTGCTGTTTTTAGTTTTGTGAGGGATCTCCATATTGATTTCCATAGTTACTGTAATTGTGTGTGGTGCTTAGCAAAACACTTCATAGCTGTGAGAAACACAGAATGAGAAATATCTCTACAAGTATGCATCAAGTGTACTCTTAAGATGCATGTTTGACTCATTACAAAGTGAGTCTCACACACACACACACACAAACAGATCTACATATGTAGATATGGCCATCACTTTTAGTGACATAATGTAAATATTTTTCAAAGGATTGGTGAGTGAAAGTTAGTAAATTTTAGGTTTAACCCAGCTAATTAAAATTTTTGTCATGGAATCTATTTTTTTTTTTAATTTATCTGGAAGACTGCTGAGAACAGCTATTAAACTTGGTGTGTCTGCATGAGGGAAGAGGGAAAAGAAGTTAGGTGAGCTTTCATAATTGCATTTGTCATATGATTTTCCTTTCATCTTGTGTCTCATGGGAACAATCTTCCATGCAAATCTTTTTTGGGGAGTGTTATAGCAAGAAAAGAGCTAGGAGTCGCACTGCAATTTAAAAAGCACAATAAATATGGCAACTGTAGTAGTACCAGATGAGATAGAGGAGGAAAATTTAGAGAACCCATCATGGAAGTAATTGTCTTAGTTACTTTTCTCATTACTGAGACAAAATACCTGACAAGGAAAGAACAACTGGGGGAAAGGAGAAAAAAATGGGAGGAAATACGTACATAGCTCAGAGAATTGTACCTCTCATTTCTATTCATGCATTGAAAGGAACAGTTAGTGTTTATATTGTTCAATTATCTTACCTGCCATATCTGATAGTTATAAACTATCAGATAGTTGACAGCTGGTGGTCAGCTCGTTACACCCAACTGGACTGAACTAATGTGGTGTTGAGTGTGGGAAGCCACCTGAGGGTTGTTGCTGGTAGAACTGAAGAGGAAGAAGTTTAGAAGTTGTTGGAAGACGTTGTAGCTGTTGGTTTTCCTGGGGCTGCTGTTGGTTGTCTTGGAGGAGCTTGTCACGCTGCCGTTTCTGGTGAACTTGGCTGTTCTCATCATCAAAGGAGGCAGGAATTTGTTCCTTCTGAGAATGACTATAGTTCACTTCGGGGAGCTCAAGTGCTCACTTTGAGCACTGCTGCCTGGCTTGAAGGAGGTGAACATGGTGCACTGTTCAGTCTTCTGGGCAAGTTTGTATGTTGGCTTTCCTGATAGGAACTCCGATTTCCACATCTTCAGAGCTTATAACCTCAAAGCTGCTGAGGGTGGTTATGGGCGGTACATTGTGGGTGTCCTCATGTTCTTACTTTGAGCATGGCTTCCTGGTTCCAGTGGAGATCCCTAAACCTTCTAACATATCTTTCATCCCAGTGACAGAGACTCTCCAGCTTTCAACACTGACCAATGGGCTTTCCTGTGAAATACCAGAAGGAGACATTGTTATGGGCTCTTGGCCTGCAGCTGGATTTGTGGGGGGCATTGCTATGGGCTTTGAGCTTCAGTGTGACCCGTGAAGGACCCACCCAGGTCTCAGTCGTATTCTTTGGTCTTTAGTGTGTGGACAGATTTCCTGTGCTCTGTGTGTATGTGATTCTTTGAGTGACTATTATAAAATAATCTTATGACTAAATGTTCTGTATTGTATAGTTTCCCCTTGCAAAATCCTAAATGATGACTGGTAACATGAGCATCTATTTTGAATATAACAGCATACAATATATTAATGATTGTTAATTTCGTATCATGTTTTGAAATTCTGTATCATTTTTATTGATTTTCTTATTATCATTAAAAAAACTAGCATCCAAAGTTAAAGGAGAAAATAATGTCTATTTGGCTCACAGTTTGCAGAGATTTCAGTCCATAATCAGCGGGCTCCAGTGCAGGATGGCGAAGCAAACAGGCCTTGTAGAAGAGAAATATACACGGGCAGAAGACAGTAAAGAAACAAGGGATTTTTAAACACATTTTTCTGCCCCTTTCATTCTTTATCTAGGCTTCCCAGGTTAGGGCAGTACCAAACCAATCATGGGACTGATTTAGTAATTGCACACCCTTAATTCCAACATTGCATCATAATTAATTACACACTGTGGATCTAGCCACCTCTGAAGCGGTCCATGTATGATTGATTGAAGCTTTTGGAGGACATCTAAACCCAAGCCATTAGTAATACGGACCAAGTATACATCCAATACACTGGATATTAGGAGAGGAGAGAGAGAAATGAAAATCATTTTTAGGTTTTAAGTTGGAAGATATTTTATACTATTTATGTGAGATAATCATGAAGTAATTAGCTTACAAAATAACTTAAAATGAAGGTGTACTTTGTTTTATTTTATCTTATCCTTTAAAAAGTACTCAAAGGTATAAAAAGTGAACATCCTGAAATTTTCTTTCATCTACGCAGCACAAGTTTATCTATCTACCTATCTATCTGCCTATCTAAATGAACAATTTGTAAAATTTCAACGTTAACTTCAATAAATACAAACAAAATATAAAAGATAAGGTAGTAGTGTGCTAATATAACAAAATACTGAAGGTATTGAAAGCCATTCTTTAAAACACTTCAAGAATGTATATGATCACGGTGAGTGGGAACGCCCAGCTGAGCTGAGCATGTTATTGCATGTGGAAGACCCACCCGAGAACTGCTGCCAAAGTGACAAAAGTAGAACTGGAAGAGAAGATTGGATGCTTCTGATTTTCCTGGAGAAGCTTCTCAAAGCTGTTTTGCCAGATAATCGCTGATCATAGCTGACCTGTTCTTGCCAGAGGAGAAGCAGAGGTCCCCTGTTGCTAGGGACGGCTGTTGTTTACTCTTCCAGAGCTCTGGTCTCCTCCTTGAGGGTTTTTTCCTGGCTCCAGTGCAGATCTGTCAGCCTTATGGCACAGACCCATCAACAACGTGGCATAGGTTTTGTAGCTTCCACCAGTGGCCTTTGGACCTTCACAGTGCAGATCCTTAATGCTGATTTGTATGAGACGTTGGCATGGGTGGGAGGTCCTGGATGAACTCACGGGAGACACTGCAAAGGAGTTCAGGCCTTTGGTAGGACTAGTGCCAGACATTACCCTGCGGCCCAGGGAGTTCCCAGTTCCTAGCCTGTGGACAGATCTGCTACAGTGCTCTGCATTTGACATTTTGAGTGAATATTATAAAAAAGTATAGATTGTGTGTCCTGTATTATGCCTATTCACAAACTCTGACTACAATATATTAAACAAAACATATTATAATACAATATAGGTGTAAAGCATAAAATGGTCATAAAGCAGAAATACTAATCACTTTCCTAAGAAAAATGTTGCAAATTATTATTATTTTGGTACCAGGGATTGAACTCAGGACCTTGTGCTTTCCAGGCAGGTACTTAAGCTGCTGAGTTATCTCCCCAACCCTAAATACCATAAATTACGTAAAATAATATTTTAATAAGAATTTTATTGGGAAAGTCGATGAAATATAATTATTCATTTTGTCTGTATATTAGAACTTTCCAGGTGCCAATGTGGTACTTATAAAGTGGACAAAAGTTGTATATTTTTTTTGTGCATAGTATTTTTACTGGCTAATGGGTTTCATTTTTGCATCCTGTGACATACTTGTTCCTTTTCAACCCATGGCCTCACCTTTTCCTTCCTGCTCTGCTTGCTTGGTTCTCCCTGTGAATTTCATGCCCCCTCTCTTTCTATATCCCACATACAAGATATTTTTAAAAACAGAGATAACTATGCTCTGTTTTTCAATTTTGTTTGTATTTATTGAAGTTAAAATTGAAACAATTCAGGCTCTTACCCAAAATGTCACAGGTATGGGCAACATTAAACAGTCCACTTGTCTTTGTTGGAGGTAGGACACCCATGGAGCAGTTTTCCTTCTGAGTTTGGCTCATTTCACTTAGCATAATGATCTGCAAATCCAGCCACCTTCCTCAAAGTGGCATTATTATTTCTTTTTCTCAGTGATTAAATAATTTGTCATTGTGTGTACTTCCTTTGTTCACCTGGTTTTTGATTTATCCCTACTCTGATTTTATAGTGTAGAGTTGGGAATTGGACTTTAGTATACATTGATGCACAGGTACAGCGTGCTTACTTTAATTCTGTAGAGGATATATTGAGGAAAGCTGTAGTTCCCTCAAATAGTATATATTTTTTCTTTCTTTGAGGAATATCCATATTAATTTTTATGGTGACTGTTTTTTTTTTTTTTTTTTGTCTTTTTGAGACAGGGTCTCACTATGCAGTTCAGGCTGGCCTTAAGCTCACTTTGTAGCTCAGGCTGGTCTCGAACTCACAACAATCCTCCTACCTCAGCCTCCCGAGTGCTGGGATTACAGGCATGCGCCACCACGCCCGGCGTGACTGTTTTGTCATTCCCTCCAAAGCTGTTGTTTTAAATGGACAGGATATTTCAAAGAATACTATTATTATGGATATTGTTGCCAGAAAAATAATACTTTTGTTTTTCTTCTTCCACCTTTTCTTCTCTCTGTCCTTCTTCCCTCTTTCTCTTCTTTCTTTCTTCCTTCCTTCTTTCTGTCCATGCATCCATTATTTTATAGGTGCTCTCACCCAAAACGTCACTGGTAGGGGCAACATTAACGAGTCCACTATATTTCTAACCTTTGTCTTTGTTGGAGGCAGGACACACACTGAGTCCCAAGGAAGGGACATTTGGCATTCAAGATATTTTTAAAACAGAGCTAACTATGCCATGTGTGAAAGCACCACAGATGAATCCTCCCTCTGTATCTGGAATACCTGGTATAATATGGGAAGGGTGAGAGATACGGTTTTCGGCATAATACAGAAGCAGTATGATGACAATTTTAAAAATTTAGAATAAGAGCCAGAGGTGAGGACTGAGAGACCCTAAAGGAATTTTCCACTAGCTTAAAAGCTCAGCAGGATCTTAGGAAATATAACCTATCCAGGGAAAGAGGTAGGATGATTTGAAAGTGTAAGTCCATAGTTGGAGTTGCAACTCTCCTTCTGTCTCTAGGCCTATTTGCATGTAGGTATGATCCTTTGGAGTAGAACAGATAATAGGCAAAGTGGAAAGCCACCACTGATTTAAGCATGAAATGTTATCATATAAATGAAATACATAAGCAGATGAGGGCTGAAGGAAAGCAATAGAAGTGGACATGCTTGGACTTCATGAGGCCTGTAGTAAGGATTTTAGCTTTGAGCAAGACAGTGATGACAGTATAGCCAAACTAAAAGAAAAAGCTCAGAAACAGGAGGTGTGGCTTTGGTTTTGAAGGTGGACCCTAGCATGGATGTGCAAGCATTACAACAATGTGGAGCATGATGGCCATAAGCACCCGAGGGCTGGATCACTTTGTTACTGGAATTCACAAGGATTCTCAAGAAGGCATCCATAACACATTTTCATAATAAAGGTGGGTAAGCTTCTACCTTAATCTGGACAAACAAATGTACAGGCTACCTGAAGGAGTGCACGTCATTGAGAATGAAACACATGGAGGTCTAGGCTGGTAGGAAGGGAGTCCATGATTATTGCCTGATGAGACAGATAGTTCATCCTGGTATTCTCTTCATAGTCAACCAAAGACCAAGTGGAAGAACCAAAAACACAGAAGCATTTTACTTAGTATTTTCATGTTCCTGGGATCTCTCCACATGCTATCAGGAGTGAAGCTGTCTGTACCTAGGGTATCTAGGACAAGGCCACTGTCTCCGGTAAGTTGGGCAGGACCCCATGAAAAGTGTGCACAGCTCAGGGAGCTGATGCACATAGTGACTTGGCCTTTGCTTGAGATAATACAGTTTCCTGTGAAGCCCCCAAGGCATGCTGTTATGCTAACTGATTGAATATTTTTCATGCCCCACATTATGCCTTCCCCTTAGACTCTCCATGAAGTTACTCATATGCTGATTGTATAAATAAAGATCTGCAAGTGCTTGGCAGTTTGCTTGCTTTCTCCATTCAGGAGAGAGGGCTCCACCTGACTTCAGTTTTTGAATATTGATTCCTGATCACCACCATCCTGTTATGGAGGTTTCAAGTTGCAAAGGACATAGCAAGATTCCATTTGACCATGAAGTCTTGCAGAAATAGAACTGGAGAGGAAGTCACTGTGTTTCTATTTGATTTCTTACTCACTCCATTTTCATTTTCAACATTTAAAATGACTTTCCTATTCTAACATTGAAAGCTCCAAAGCACAAAATCAATCAATCAATTAAAATAAAAAACAATATCATATATAATGGAGTCAATGCTAGCTTAACTCTAAAACGCTTAAAAATTTTTGGTCTTCAAAACCTGGAAATTTATCATTTCAAATAATCAGCCTTTTATTTAAAATCAGAGAAGTTTATTCATTGCAGCAAACTTTTCTGTTCCAATGCAGTAAAGAAAGACTTTTTAATGGCACATGAAACAAATTCTACTTCCAACAACTTATATTGTTTAGGGATATCCCTTGTTAACATACCCAAAGATAAATGCTAGGATTACCTGAGAATAATGTGACAATGTCAAGGCTGAGGATTAGCTAGAATCACACACACACACACACACACACACACACACATACACATACCACTCTCAGGACTCTGAGACAGTCATGCTTGAGCAGGTTTGGTAGACATAGAATAGCATGTTTTAATAACATCTCCATGAACAAAAAGATTCTAGCTTCAAGCAGAAATGCCTGGAGTCTCAGTTTACTCAGTACAGTGAAGAGTGATTTTTTTTTTTCTTAGCTCTATCCAGAAGATAAAAGACTTTGGAAGCATTCTGTGTGGAATAACACCCATGTTCCTGGCATTGGTGGCTGTCAAATGATAGAAATTTCACTGATGACAGACACTGACAAGCAGGAGAAAAAACTGAGAGCCTCTTGGTTGTGGCTGAGTCTGCCACTTTGATTTCTGCACACATGTTAAGGCCTTGAAGAACTCCCGAGGGCAGAAGGGCAATCAAGGAAGAAGGGTGGGGTGTTCCTGTATGTACACACTGTAATCTGAGGATCAGTGTCACAGTGGTCACTTCTGTTCTGCCAGTCTGACAGACACTGGTTCATGAATATGTGGAGAAAGAATGAAACCAGTGCTCAAAGACTTGCTCACCATTTACCCCTAAAGACACAACTGTATTTTGTACTTGATGATCAAGCAAAGTTAAGAGAAGCCATGGCTGGGCTAATATTTGTTTTCTCTCATGATCAGGCTATCTTACTAACCTGTTCATGAAGATAAAGAAAACTAGCTTATTGTTGTTTATTTTTTGGGACAAGGTCTTGCTATGCAATTCAGGCTAGTTTTGAAATCCCTCTGTAGTCCAGGCTGGTCTTGAACTTGTGGCAATCCTTCTGCCACAGCCTTTCAGGTGCTGGCATTATAGGAATGCACCACAATGCCTGGGTAAGACTTATCTGCCTTATCATTATTGATTTTCACTTCATGTTTGTTGGGTGGGGCTTGAGGGTAGAGGGCACAGTGAGAAATGGGATTAAGATGTAGACCAGCTGTTAAGTTATTTACTACGTCCTGGGACAGTGCAACAAGGGCCTTATTGCTCAAGTCTCTGGCAAGAGCCTTCAAAGTAGATGTAAAGGACAATCACTTTATGTGAGGTAGTCACCTCTTTCAGGGTCAAAGCCACTTTCCTGAGTTGCTGAGGCGAATCTTTATTTTTCCCCCAAACTCAACAGACAGTGTCTTCAGAACCTAATTTGATTTTGATTGATTTTTGAAACTTGAAACACTTCTAAACTAATTTTCAGTATATGGCTCTTGTTAATGCTTAAAGATTTTGTCAGGAGGAATTTGCTGAACAGACGCAGTAATCTTGCTTCTTGTTCTGGCATATCACCCCTAAAGAGGAAGCCCAGGGAGGGGGTGGCTCTGTCACTACAGCTGCTACTATTAGAATATACATTGCAATTACTTTGCTGCTATTTTGGGGGCTTGTTCAGAACTTCATGCTTTAACCCATGGGAGTTGGATGTCTTGAAATAAAAATCAGAATTGTCATCTCCTCTTAGGTCAGACCTGGTATAGAGAGGAGGCTGGAGGCTTAAAGTGACGTGAATGTTCCAAGGTCAGATTAAAATTTAGGCCAACCTGGGAATGAAGAACATCTTTGAGACCATTTTTCTTTCCAGGATATTAAGCAGCCCAGAAGACAGTTCTCCCTGGCAATAGTCATGGACCAAGCTTGAATTTATTAAGTAAATACACCACTGACAACTTCAGTGAGAGAAAGCCTCACACTGCAGTCCGTACGCCAATCAATAGGCAGTAAAAGCCACTGTGGAAGCCTAGAACAAGGCCAGCCCTGACTAAATGCAGGGGCTGTGTTTGCAACAGTTCCCTCTTTGTCTTGCCACAGTCAGCAGATCCATTGGGGGCTCTTGGAAATAACAGTGACATTACAAGATAATAACCTCTGCTCTCGCCAGAGCTACGCCGAGAGGGCTGTCAAAGAGTGCTTTCCTTTTATTGCTTTTTGCCACCCAGGGTCTGTGGTACATGGACAGATGGACAGGCTCATCTTAACAAATAAGCAATGAGGACAAACTGTGCTGGCTCAAACCTGTGATCTTCGCTCAAGGCAGGGCATTCCAAGCAAGGACCTGCGGGTGTTGTGGTAACAGCATCAGCAGTTGCAATCAGCTAATTATTCAGGAGGGGAGCAGAGCTGATAAAAGGCTGGCCCATTGCACAGCCAAATAGGCTCAAGGACTTTCATCTGCTGCAGAAGTACCTTGATGCTGTGTGAGTTGGCTACATGTAAAGAGAAAGAGTGTTAGGATTAGAGAGAAGACTGAAGCATGTAAAGTTCTGTTTTAGCCATTTATATCTGTTCAACAATACACAACAGCCTATACATGTGTGGGTACTAACAGATGAAATTAATATACATGGATTTATGCATTATCATGTTCCAAACATACTTCTACACATATAACAAAACAACCATGAATGAACTTTTCCCCACAGGACTTGGTAAAAGTTTAGTATTTTAACAGAAAAGACAGCTTTTCCAACTAGCTAATGGATCTTTGAATACTATATTATCTTCCAGCTACTATGACTACATCAGAGGAGCCAAGGAGCCTTGCCATTTGTTTTGTCTAGAGAATAGGAGGTGCTAAGTGAAACCAGCTGATTCTGATTTCAAAGAGTCTTAGCAGGAGACAGAAGCAGGGATCAGAAGCCTCAGGAGATAGGACTGAGAGGGTGGTGAGGTGAGAAAGGCTTTTCTCAGAATTTAGGAGGCCATGCTGCAAGGACCATGGTATTACTTCCTCTGGAAGGACTTGGCTGGATGAAAAGTGACTACAAGCAAATTAGAAAGCCAGCACTATAGTTTCATGTGGGTTTTGGTTATAATTAGAAGTTAATCTCTGCCATTGAGTCTTTCCACATGACATATCTCTTCAGGGAAATCTCCTATTTAACAGGAGCCTAATCTTGGCCATTGTAGGGAATTAAGGAAAAGGCAAGGCCTTCTTATGGTATCATAAACTAAAACAGATAAGAGTGGAGGAGCAGATGTGCTCCCGGATCTCAAGAGGATGGTGACAGTGAGATCATGAGTGAAGGAGATCTCCGTCCTGAGGAGGCTGAAGTTCTCCAGGACATAGCTGCATAGTTGTGACACGTAAGGGATCAAAGGCCCCTGGAGCTGCTCTTTGGTACCTTTTGGGTAGCAGTCCAAGGGGTGTCAGAATTACCCTGGAGATTCTTGAGGGTGAGGGTGGGGCCAGCAGGCAGAACAGTAGGCGAATACTTAATTGCTCTAAGCAGGCATTGTCAGTAGTGCTAAAGAAAGGTACAAACAACCATAAGACTCAAGGAAATTTCCAGTTGCTCTGGGAAGGCAAGACAAATACAAATGAAAAGATTTCACAAAAGCAAAAGCCTGCCAAGCCTCACATAAATGGTAGTAAGTTGTCAAGAAGGTAATTATTTTGGCAAATGAGAAATCTATGAAGTTAGGCATCTTCCAGATGCTTCTTAGAAGACACGGAGGGGGAGATAAAACTTGTAATACAGAATTGAGGTGATGCAGAGGTTCACAATGCATCATCCCCCAACCTGTGACACTAGCATTGTGGAGTGTGCTGCAATTGCAGATTCTCAGGTCTTACCTTGGTTGCTACTGGATCAAAATTCTGAGAGTTGGGTCCAGAATCTATCTTCTGAGCAAATGACAATGGAGACCAATGAATTTCCTCAGTAGAGAGTAATTAAAATCTTTCCATTTGTGTTTGTCTTGCCAACCCAGAGTAATTGGAAATTTCCTTGAGGCTTTATGATTGCCTGCATTGTCACAACTGACAGCTTGCTCAGTACACCCTTAGGCTCCTCACCCCAGCCCAAGGGGATTGTGATGGCTGTTCAATTTGGGGCGAAGGAAGCAAGATTCTGATTTATCTTATGATAACAGAAGCTCAGCCAAGGGTCCTCCTACCAACATCTTTGCTGTGGCTATGAGAAGCTTCCTAGCAGTTGTGCTGATCTGAGTTCAATAATAGTTATAGCATCACCAGTCCCCCCAATTATCCTCTAACTGTTGCATTTTCTTGTTATGGCTTTTGAAAATATATTGCTGGCTCACTTTGTGAAGCAATTAAGAATCAATTTCTACATCTAGTCAAAATCCCCAGGGTAATAAGCAAGAGGGGAAATAGCCCTAGATTTCCAATGGCTAATCCAGTGTCGTTTATTTCTCCATATTCTGGAATTTCCTACTCTTCCAGAAGTTCCATAGCATGTGGCCAACATGTTGTCTCCTATGTCTGAGCAAGTCACATAAATTTCTGGAACCTGCTTTTATTTTATTTCTTGGTACTGGAAATTAAACTCAGGACCTTCCACTTACTAGGCAGGTGCTGTGCAGCTGAGCTATATTTTCAGTCCTTGGAATCTGGTTTTAAGAATTCTGAAAATGATTTTGGAGTCAGTAGGAAATAATGATGTAGTAGATTTATGCTATTTTCTATGACCAT
The DNA here is from genome assembly GCA_004027165.1 of Ctenomys sociabilis. Classification (NCBI taxonomy): domain Eukaryota; kingdom Metazoa; phylum Chordata; class Mammalia; order Rodentia; family Ctenomyidae; genus Ctenomys; species Ctenomys sociabilis. The sequence continues at coordinate 78,494 of PVKA01004573.1, forward strand.
CAAATGAGACACCAAGTTCTGTTTATCTATCTATCTATCTATCTATCTATCTATCTATCTATCTATCTATCTATCTACCTACCTACCTACTTACCTACAGATCTATCTAATGTGTACCATACCTTGCTTACAAAGTTGCTCTTGCTCCTGATTGCCTTTTAATTTTTAAGGTTTCTTAATTGCTTCCCAGAAGTGATAATCTCAGAACAGAAAAGCATGTGATTAGGAGGATCAAGTAAGGATGGGGTATAAGAAAGGATTATTGCAGTGCTCTTCATATTATCCCATCAGATATTAGTGTTCATGACCATCCCAATTAGCTTTCACCCATTTTCAGAAAAAGCTATAAAAATAAATCCTCACTTTGATCACATTCCTAATGACACAATATTTATGTGCTGGTTTTGCCAGTCCCCTTCACAGATCTAGTACTATCGTAATTGGATTGAGTGGAAATCTTACCATTTTGCTAACTTGTCTTCTTAATATCCTCCTCCAAACAAATAAACATTTGTGTTTATTTATTTATTTATATTTTAGGGAAGGGTCTACAGGGTGTTCAGGGTCTTACTACTAGACTAGACTCGACTCATAGTGATCCACCTCTTTACAGCCTCCCAAGAGCTGGGATTACAGGCCTGCACCACCACGCTCAGTCTCAATTGTCATCTCAGCGCACCCTGGGGATGGGGCTGGCACAACACAAAGGGGATTGAACTCCCAGCCCCTGTGCCTGCTTGCAGAGACTTTAATCCACTGAGCTATTTGGCCAGCCCTAAAAACCTTTAAGGAAAGAAAAGAAAAAAGATATCACTGCTTCATACAGCATTGAATACTTCTAGGTGTCTCATTGCTACTGTACTGTGATAATAACTGGAAAACTCAGGCTTAGATTTTAATTGCTCCCCATTGTCATTTTGCTCTGAACAAACAGAGCAATCATCCTTTGTCCAAATCGTGTACAGCAGAGCATTATTTTCATGTCTTGTGATGCCAACTACTAATATTGCCTTTCTCTTTGGCCTTGCTAATTTCCAGGGATTTTTGCTAATTTCTCATTTGGACAACTCCCCACCCCCACCTCTGCCATAGTTTCCAGCTCCTGTAAGCTCCTGGCACTGCTTTCTGGTCTTTCCTGCCCCTGTAGTTAACATCAAATCTGCAATCATTACTCCATTTTGCTGTGATTTTAATTGGAGGATGTGTGGTATCTTTTAATATTCTTCTGTACCTTGATGCTCCTGAATGCTGGTTACCAACCAATGACTCAGTATGATTTAGACGCTGTGGCGTCATGAGCAAGTCCTCCAATCTTTTCATATTTAATTTTCAAATTAATCTCTGCTGTACACATCACTGGTGATTATCTTGGTCTAAATTATGCATCCTTCTTAAAGCTGGGAAACAGCCCTTCCATCTGACAGTGAATCGATCCAGAGACCCTTATCTCTCAAGATGACTTTTTTAAAAAATCTTCTGTGGCTAGAATCAGAGGTCTGTACGATTACAGCCTTGTTTATTGCCACAGGACACACAGTTCTAATAAGAGCAAAAACAATTGGGCAGGCATCCTCTTACCCCTCCTTTGTCTTCCCTATTTATTCTTTAAGAGACAAATAATTAAAATATCAAAAATTAAAGTGATACGATTGTGACTATATTATTACAAAAATATACGGAGTTAGCAAGTATTTTTTTTGTATTACTCCTCAAATGGATCTCATACAGTACAATGGGATATTTATTATCTTTGGAGTTGGAGTAATTTATATTCATACCCAGTATTCAGTATTTATTGCTTGACCTGTTTCTAGGAAATTGCTTCCATTTTCTAGCCTTGATTAGAACTAACAGCTTCTAGGCCAGCAATAGTAGGTTTTTAAAGGCAAACTTCCTTTCCCTCCTCTAACTTTCTTTCTCTAGGTGTATACTTCTAGGTGTATACTTTTGGGAGTATACTTCAAGGGTTAAGAATTGAATTTAAATGCAAATAATCAGACAAAGTAAAAGAAATCTTGGACATTAATGTAGTTTTATTCTTGGAAGAGTAAATAAAATAAAATAAAAATATTTATTTAAGCCCCATGTGTATATTTCTGGGACTCAGATCTATTCCCGGAGTTCATTTAGGCTTCCTGGATTTTGTACAGTTTGATAATGTATTTTGCTTTCTTAGCAGTGCCTTTATAGTCCTCAGATGAAGCTGCTGTCCCATCAAATAAGCTGACAATAATCTTAAAGAGGAAAAAAATAAAAGCGAACAAGGCAATGTAACAGTTTTTGATGTTGGAGTGATCAACATCAGAAACGCTGTATGTTGACACAACAATAAAAGGATGAGAAATCTGGGCTGATCACATCTCCAGACCAGTGTGATCCACCCCAGAGCTCAGGCCAATGTCTGACAAAAAATACGTCTAAGAACTCAGATTTCCCAAATTTTCTGTTCCTCTATTTGACACTATTAGAGAGAGCACAGTCCCATTCTCCAGGCTATTAACTCTAGAAATATATATATATATATATATATATATATATATATATATATATATATATACACATTGCCTCTTTCTTTGCTCACAATACAATACTGAGAATAAACAAGACACTTTAGCTGTTTGTTCTAGAAGATGCCTGCTCATTTAAGACAGAGCTGTCACCCACATGAACAGTCTAGTTACCACGAATCACATCTGACTCACTGAGAATTACTTTAAGGCCCTCACCTCAGCACTGGGACCATTAAGTCCTAGTTATCATGTCATCTGCCCAATGTCAATAAATTTCCATGTTGCAAGCCCTTTCTTAAAATCACTCATCTTAGGCCTGGCACATGCATTCCTCTGTTCACCTTCCTGAAATAATTCTAGTAAATTTGTCTTTTCTTAACCAGTAAACTCTCTGTTGTTCTTTGGCAAATCAAGAGTTGATTCTATACATACTTTATTACTTGACTAATACCACTTCACTTTCAAAAATATTGTTTTCCTATTATTCATCCTTTCATTTATGCTCCATAGGCTAATTGTTGAATACAAGACACTACACATTAAAGTAGAGAAAGTAATTTTTAAGGTAACAAAAATGAGGATATAATTGCAGTTGTGTTTCTGTTAAGAGAAAAATTCCAGAGTGCTATGAAAACAATTTCCAAGGAGAGCCGAATTTGATTTTGAGCGGTGGTGTGTGTTCCAGAGTAGAGTCAGACCCTAGGAGCAGTAGTTTCAAAGATAAGAAAAAGAACTCAAGTGATAAATGGCATTTGGAGAAGTACCAGCAGGTCTCATGGCTTGGGGTTGGAAGAGCTTGACTTAATGCAAGGATTGGGTGAAAGTCAGTCAGCTAGAATTATGCACTAGGAGGAGTCTGACTATTATCAGAGGCTTGCTATTATCAGACTTTACCAGAACTGGTTAAATAGTTACATTTGCATGTGATTTGCTGCAGGTTGTTCTTCTGATTCTAGGTCGTTCTCTGATTTTAATATGTGCAGTGTTTCACCCTTGACATCTTGGTTCTTTGTCCATGTTAGTATATGTGGTTTTCTTTAGTGAGTGTTCTGGTAGATGAGACAACCGATCCAGGATTTCAAGGTGAAGGGCTTTAATTTTGCTCACAGTTTCAGAGGATTAAATCCATGGTTGACTCACTCCCAGGCAGAAATATAATGGAAGAAAGATGTAGCAGAGCAAAATCGCATTGTGCATGGCATTTGGAAAGCAGAACAGGGCAACAGTGCAGGTAAAAAAATGATGCTAACTGAAAGCCACAGGTCTTGACCCACCCAAACACACCCAAAGCTATGCTTGATTAATCTCCTAACTCCTAAGCATTTCTTAATCCACTCAAACTGACACATCAGAATTAATATTCACAGTATTTACCTTTGTTCTGTCTTATGCAGTGACCTGTTTCCCTTTTCTACTTTCGTATTTGACTAAATTTCAACTCCCTGTATGTGTTTTGTTCCTCTTGCTGTGCTTTATGTAGAACAGGTCCCTACTGCCAATAACCTCCCTTATTTGGAATCGCTTGGGGTTGGAAGGATTTCTTGCTTCCCTGGTGCAAGTTTCTTAAAGAGAACTTTCAAACTGATGCAATCAATGACCTTCCCTGGGCTTATGTAACATAATGTATTATTGACTTTCTAGGCATAAGTTACCCATTGCTTCCATAACTAATGAGGCAGCCTCTCCTAGTATACAAATGTTAATGGATCTGCAGCCTTGGTCAACTTTCTTTCAAAGGGATTTACTCTTTGTGGAGTAGTGACTGTCTCAACCATCTCAATTTAGAATGATTGCTATTCCAGCACCATAAGAAAGCTGTGTTTATCTATGTTTGTTAGTAACTGAATTTAGCAGTGTGAAATTTGCTAGGTTTGTATGCTGTTTAAAAATTGGACTTATATTCTTCATACCATAACTCGATATCTCTTATTATTAAGTCTAAATCTAAGGGCCCAGAGAGTATTGAACAGTTACATGTTGCACACAAGCCTCAGTCCAGCTAACACCTCAAATCTCCTGAAGGATGTTGGATTAAACAACTGTAACAAGAAGTTAAAGCCAAAAAACTGTAATAAGAATTAGCCCATTGTGCTCTAAAAACAAGATATTATATCCTGTTATTTAAAAATAGCAGTTACTTATGTCTCAGGGTTATGGACATGAGAAAATCCAAATTTAAGTTTTTAGCAACTCTAGCTGGGCTAAAGGCCCACTCTCTGGTTTGTGGATGAAGGTTTTCTACTATGTGCTCACAGTGGTGGAAGGTCCAAGGGAGACCTCCAGATCCATTTCTTAAAAAGCCACTAATTCCACCTCTCCCTCCCTGCATGAACTTATAGTTTCCCAAAGGCTTGACCTAAATATCATCACCATGGAAATGATGTGAAGCTTTGAGGATGCAAACACTGGACCACAGGAAGCATCCGCCTTCACTGAACAGTTAGACATTCTCAATGAAGTGATGCAAGCCTTCGCTTAAAAATAGTTCAGCCCATGAGAGCAGATGGGTGATTTCCAGTGCTTGGAAGAAAAAAATGAAAGTAGAGAAAAAGAAGAAGTCTATGAAGTGGTATTATAGTTGCATTTCAGGTGGCCTTCAAACTAAGAAATGCAGTGTCTAACACATATTCATATGACATTCACAGTGTCATAGAAGACTTGACATTGGGGTCATCAGAGGTGAAGATCATTCATTCTGAGTTTCATTAATGACACTTCTTCATTGAAAGAAGGGTGTGTACAAGTCCATCCTTTAGTTACTATGATTTCAAGAAAAATATCTCCATCTGTCTCTAGACTCTACATGGAAAAAAAGCCTTCCAAGGATCTGGGAAATTAAAATCATAACTGTGCTTCACTTTTAGGTGCAGAGTTTGAATTCAAACTATCTTCATGGTTTGGAAAATAATAGGCTTTGCTATTATTATACAAATGATCCTGAGTTTGAGGTCCATTTTGGGTATCAGAGAAATTCCAAGGAAGTTATACTTTGTGGTTGCACAGGAAAATGAGCTCCCTCCCTCAAAGCACAAAACTTCTGAGGATGTATTCTTCCATGAACAGAAGTAACAGATGTGACAAACAGGTGATAGAGATATGCTACAATTTCAATTAATAGAGCCATTTGATACAAAACTATAGCTACTTACTCAGAAAATAAGTATGTAAATGTTCATTAAAATCAGAAGAAATGACCAAAATGTAATGAAATATAGCAAATAAATAAAATCTAAGGTGAACATAGGCATTATTGTAATAAATATTTATTATAGTATTGAAATGACAGCATCCATTCAAGGGAAGGGGGAAACATTGAGTAGGGCCACTTCTCCCTTATTTGAAATCATCTGTGCTGCCTCAGTTTCTCATGTGGGCTTGGAAATATAGTGAAGTCAGGAGACACAGATTGGAGCAAAGATTGCAGCCTGTGTAGATTCTTCTGGCCTACCTCAAGTGATTCACTGAGCAAAATGACTCTTAATGTTAGAATTCTGAGCTGGCTGTGGTAGTGCATTGTGGTAATCCCAGCAGTTTGGGAGCCTGAAGCAGGAGGATCACAAGTTCAAGTCCTGTCTGGGTGACTAGCAATTTAGAGAAGATCCCTATCAAAATAAAAAAGAGGGATTAGAAAAGTTACTTGGATTGATTCCTTTTTTAATTTTTTATTTATTTTGGGTTTTTTTTTTTTTTTTGTGTGTGTGTGTGTGTGTTTTAGGGTATGGTCTACAGAGTGTTCAGGATCTCATTACTAGATCAGACTCTTAGTGATCCGTATGTTTACAACCTCCCAAGAACTTAGATCACAGGTGAGTGCCACCACACCAAATCTTAATCGCCCTCTCAGTGGGCTCATTGGGGGGAGTTGGCAATGCACGCCCTGAGGATTGAAAGCCCAGCCCCTCTGCCTGCTTGCAGGAGCTTTAATTTGCTGAGCTACTTGGCCAGCCCCTAATTCCTAACGTCATCCACAGGAAAAATTAACCTTTCTATAGTATCTACCTGGAAACAAATGATCATAGGCTATGGAATGTTAAGGCCTATTTAGATGAAGTAGGATTTGGACTTTTTGGTCCAGCATTTCTTTCTTTGAAACATATCTTCAAGTTCTTTTAACAGAGGGTGCATTAATACATAGATATACAAATCCAATAGTTAGTAAAATTCTCATATTAACATAGAACTATAGTTCATGCAAAAACTATGAAAGTATGCTAAATCCTACATTTTTCTGAAATACAGTAATCTTCTAAACCAGTGGGGTAGAAAATAAACTGAACACCCTGCACCTTTCTATTTAATCTTGATATTAATTCTAAGAGTTTTTTTTTCTAAGTTAATAGATGAGGAAAATGAAGCCTATGGAAGCTAACTGAATTATTTCAATATCCAGCATTTAGCATCAGAATACACTTGCTCTATCATAGTGCATTGTTCTCTACAGTTTCTTAAACTGTCAATCATGATTAACAATGGCTTAACACAAGACAATTGAGCACTAATGTTTAAGTTGTGAAACCAGATGATAAATGCTGTACAGTGTTTTGTTTCTTTGTTTTCTTTCCTACCTCATCTTGTAATCAAGAACAGAAATGAGCAGGAAAATTCAAACCTCCACCTCTTGCTAGCTGTTAAAATGCTGCTATAGGAAACTCACAATTCAAATTTGACCCAAGGTTCAACTCACGGCAAATATATGTCTTTCTCCAGGCTTCTCTGTGGCTTCCTCTGTTGCACAGAGCAGATGTTATGTTGGAGGACATTAAGAGTTCATTACTGAGAAAAAGAAAGCGGGGTGAGAAGGACACACCAATTATAGAAAACAACTCCTTTGACAGAGTAGGTATGAAAGGATGTGGCGAGAAAGGAAGTTTACAGTATCACGGGATATTGATGGCAAGAGATGTCGGGTACACAGAGGGCTCCACTCAAGTGGCAATAATGAACATTGACTGCAAGAAATGGTTCACATTCTCAGTTCCCACTCATTCTGTCTTCCTCTCTCCCTCCCTCCATCCCTCCCTCCCTCGCTCCATCCCCTTCCTTATCTTTTAGTCTCTTATCAACATTTCACCATCTTTCCTGACCCAGCTGAAAGAAGAATGGAATATCTAGGTGCTTACAAGTGGCTAGGGTTCTAGGTCTTTATTCATGGTGAGTCCCTAATATTATTATGAATTTCATCATAATCATTGTATATTCATTTATCTATCATTTTCTAAGTCTTTTAACACAGTGAAATTCTTAGGAGCAATGTGGCCTTGGAACTCAATAATAATTCCACAAGGAACTATTACTGTGTACCTTTTAAAAAGGACAGTGAAGTACAGACAAGTTAACCTGCCAGGCTGGGTGGCACATGCTAGTGATCCCACGGCTGAGGCAGGAGGATCACTACAAATCTGAGGCCAGCATGGGCTACACAGTGATTCAAGGCTGCACTTGACTGCATAGCAAACACTGTCTCGAAAAGACAGACAGACACACAGATAGACAGAAAGACAGACAAGTTCACCTCTTAAGTAGAACCCGTATGTGAAATTAGGTTCTTTTGTCCCATGGCTGATGCTCTTAATGATCTGTGAACTGTGCACACCAACAGGCGCCAAATAGTCCTAACAAAGTGGTGCTAAAATAAATAGTTCCAAGCAACTCCAGGTTGAGATAATTAAACTGCTTAAAATGTTAATATACATAGGAAATCTCCAAAAGGAGGATATGTGGTGGCATCTTTCTCAAAATTAGTTCAAATACAGGATATTTTTTTTCCAAAATATCTCAAAAGGTAGGTGTTTTATACAGCAAGCATGGGGAAGTGCTATTATACATGGATATGTCACAGAGACAAAGTTAATATAATTAATATAGACAAAGTATAGGTGCTCAGAATGCAGGATCAGGCAATCAGGCCTCTTGCTGAGTATTATGCTAATCAGACTTCTGGGCTGTGTGTATGCCTGTGCCTGTGAGTGCATGCATGGTGCTGGGGAGCAAGGCCAGGGCTTCACAAGGTTGGGCAATTTTTAGAGCCCACACTGGGTGAAAATTCTGGTTTTCACATGATTTCTGGTCATTTTGGGAAATTCAGTGCTGTTTTGCAGTTATTTTCTCCTACAAATTTTACTCCCTCATTCATTCATTCATTCATTCATTCTTTCTTTCTTTCATCAAACACCATAGAGACTTCTTTTTCAATCAGATATTTACAGAGTCACTCAATTGACATTTGGAGTACTTTTCAAAATGAAAATGTGCACAGTTCTCAAAAAAATGATGTACGATTTCACATGGTGGTTTTCATTAAATTGAAATAAAAATTGCCAAGCTACTCATTCACAAATGTCCAGTCATTTTTAAAGTGATTTCCCAGACCCAGAATAAATATACTGTATGACTGATATTCACAAAATGTTCTCTGCACATTCCTCTCCATCTAATAGCAATTACTATAATGATAATAATCAATAATGAAAACAAAGAACGATTGAATGATTGAATGTGGTAAAATAGGTGTGCCCTGAGGGCTACAGAGGAAGGCCCCTGGCATAGGAAGGGGAGTGTTTCCAGACTACACTGCACCTAAGAAACAGTAGGCAAGTTACTGATTTTTCATAAAACAGGAGAAACGAAGAGAGAACACTACTCACCCTTGAAGTTTCAGGGCTCTTGCAAATAACTCCGTGCCTTCCAGGTGCTGAAGTCATAAATTACAAGAGTGAGAGTGTCCAGGAAGATTAGGCAATCTGCTATTTTAAACACTGTGTGTTCGATGGGACCTTAAGGAGAGACAAAAAGGGAGAATGACAGGCAGGGGCTCCAGATTCTTTACTTCAGCAGTAGCAGCCCTATGTTGCTCCTGGGGAAAAACAAAAAGGGAATTTTATTAAGCTGGGACTTGTAGCCACCCTGGCATCTGAAGTTCATATCATTATCTCCATTCCTGAAACTAACACCTGCAATGTTCCAAAATAGGTTTCTAATTGAGTAGCTACAGAAATATATCCAAAGCAGAGGCTGAAGCAGAATCACCAGACACCTTGTGAATGTGTCTACCACTAGCAGGCACAAGGGCAGCACGTGAGGGGCAAACGTGGAGAGCTCAAAAGCAGCGGCCTGTACGCAGGGCGATGGCTGGCAGAACTATGAGAACTGTCCCCACTCATGCCCCATAGAGCAAGCAGTTGTGACCAAAGGGGTATAGGGTTTCACTATGCAGCTCAGATTCGTAAGGATTCTCTTGTTTTCAGCCTCCCGGGATGGGGATCACAGGCTTGGCCCACCACTGCTGGACTAGGTTGCTGGCTCAGGTCTTTCAGGGGCAGGGCCGATGTGTCATTGAGTTGCAGAGATTGAAACCCAGTCTTTGAGCTTGCCTAAGCAGGTGCTTCGTCCTCTGAGCTATCTCTCCAGCTCTATGCATTCATTTCCTAATCTTGAAAGAGCAACAGAAAGATCTCAGTTTGTACTTTAAAAAGTCAGCTGATGGTCTTTCTAGCTAAATTCAACTGTAAGTATAAGCTAATTGCAACATACGTGAGAAGTACTACCTTGTTTCCCTGTAAATAAGACTTAGCTGGAAAACAGTCAACCACCGTTAGCGATTTGAGTGTCCTCCAGCTTTCAAGTCAAGGCAACCCCCATCCAGGGTCTAGGCAGATCAGGAGAAATGCAGGCTTTTTCTAGGAGCAGTTCTTGTGCCGGAGATTCCTTCCATGCTGGCAAGGACCTTCAGGTAAAAATACTATCCTGACAGTTCCCCATCTACACCCTCACTCCTGTCGCTGCTGTTTAACTTCATAGGTGTCACTCCCATTTACGATTTGAACACACAATGCCACTACAGCATCTGATTTCTCCCAGAGCCAAGTTGTCACAGTATCCATGTAAGGGGTGGAAAGTTCAAAAGAGGCTTAAAAACACAAGACAAGGCTACACAGATATGAATGCCCTTTCAACACCTTAGTACCCAGAATTTACAACATAGCGATAGAAATGTAAAATACGATTCTATATCTAGATAAATTATAACTTGAAAAGGAGAGTTAAATAACAATATTTATAGTCAAGAACCTATAAAATTATAAATAAATTTGTTTATAAATCACAATTGGAATGTATTTAAAGAAGAATGAAAACAGAAGAAGGTATTGGTAGATAATTATGAAGATTATGTAAAATAACATATGAGCATTTAGATCAGACTTGTATAAACTTACAAGATGTGTGTGGTTAGGGAGAGGGATAAAATAACAAAGGAACTTTTTGTTGGAAAAGTCAGACCTCCCTGTGTTTGAAGAACATTGGCAAAGCCAGAGATGAAACAATCTACTTTGGAAGCATCTAAGGGTGGGAGGTGTCAATGGTGGTGTCAGCTAGCTTCATGTGAATGTCCAGATCAGAGGAGACCAAAAGGTGGGAATTACTAGTAGCATGGCCTCTTATGTGGTACCTGGGAGGTGGTCAGTAGCTTTGAGATAGAGGGTTATGTGGTCCGAATCAGTGGTGGGAACTACAAGCAGGGTGTCACCCACAGCCGCTGCTGAGTAAGGGGCACTCCCGCTATTGATGGAGGAGAACCGGGGAGAGAAAGAGTAAATCCGTCCGAGGCTGCATTGTGGATGCCAACCTCAGCGTTCTCAATTTGGTTATTGTAAAGAAAGTAGAGAAGGCCATGCCTGGGTTGACCGATACTTCCGTGCCTCGGAGCCTAGAGCCCAAAAGAGCTAGCAGAATTCGCAAACTTTTCAATCTATCTCAGGAAGATGATGTCTGCCAGTAGCTTGTCAGGAAGCCCTTGAACAAAGAGGGTAAAAACACCCAGGACTAAGTTGAAAAAGAATTTGTAGAAGATATATTCAATAAAGTCAGTGAAGGCTTCATTAGACAAGTTGTTTGATATAGTTTTTGTGTCATTAGAACCATATATAAAGCAAAATGTCAGTAAATAAAATACTCCTAGAGAGGAGTAGAGAATGCCTTGTGCCAAATTAATTATGTTATTTTGTATAGGAGCTGGAAAAATGTTAAAATGTGTATTCTTGAGATTGATCTAGTATAATTTGGAAAGATTTTCACAATTGAAACAAATCAAGCCATCAAAATTTGAAATTTTTGTTAAGTTGAAGTTTCATCATATTCCTTGAGGAGAAACTGCACTATTTACAATTCTGAAGTATTGAGAAAGTATATTTTTGATGTTCTAATTGTGAAAACATTTCTGGAACTAACTGACATGAATTCCAGTGTTTTTCTCACTGCTTGTTTAAAATAAAAATATGATACTGTGCATTAAAAAAAAAAACCTAGGACTAAAGCCCCCAAGATCCAGGGAGTTGGTACACCACGTGTCCTTCATCACAAATGCTGTGTTACACTGAAGAAGCAGCGGGCTAAGAACAATGAGGAAGAGGCTGCAGAGCATACTGAACTTCTGGCCAAGAGAATGAAGGAAGCTTAAGAAAAATGACAGGAACAGATTGCCAAGAGATGCAGGCTGTCCTCTCTGAGAGCTTCTGCTTCCAAATCTAAGTCAAATAAATTAGATCTGACCTCATATAAAAGAAATGATAATAATAGCATGGCCATGAGGACATCAAAGAAAGGTCAAGAGAACCTTGTTGTCTGTAAGGTCAAAGTGGGAGTTAACCGTGATATACATATATATCCATCCATTGCTATGATCATGGTGCCTTTGAAAATAATGGAGAAAGCTTCTTTTGGTATTTTAGGGAAGGGTCTACAGTGTGGGCAGGGTCTCACTACTAGATCAGACTCATAGTGATCCACTTGTTTACAGCCTCCCCAGAGCTGGGATTACAATCTCAATTTCTATCTCAGCCTGACCCGGGGGTGGGCTGGCATAGCACATCAGGCGATTGAACCCCCAGCCCCAGTGCCTGCTTTAATCTGCTAAACTATTTGAGATTTTGACTTTCTATAGGTGAAGGGAATGAAAGGCCCTTCCCAAAGTCACACTCCCTTGGCTGCCTTAGGAGGAAATAGCAAAGAAATCTGGCTTGAGGTAAGTAGGTTTCATTTGTATAATGCAAGCTCTGATATGTGGAGCTGAAAGCATGCAGGTAGAGAAAGGTCTGTAAAGTGCTCTGGGAGAACAATGCTTTAAATGAGATGATACTGAGTTGGATTTAGGAAGTCTAATGATCTAATTGTTGCTTTCACTGTCTGTGACCAGTCAAATATACTTTCTGAATTCAGTTTCTTGCCTTCAAATATTTAAGACAAGGCCGAGTTATCTCTGAGGTTTCTTGCAGCTTATTCTGCCCCAAGCATTATTGCTTAATTAATTGTGTAACTTTGGACCCATTGGAACCCATTTCATACCGTAGCTGAGATGAATGAGTTATACATACATGCACAGGAGTGCACAGGTGTGAGAGTGTATATGTGCAAATACTCTCTTTTCACTTACTCAGGAAGGATCAATTCAGGAAATGTCATATGCATCAATTCCTTAATGAGCACATTATGCACAAGGTCTTCTGGTATTTCAACTATGTTTAGAACTTTTTCAAATTTCACTTTGACAACCCGTGGAGATCTTTGGGCATTGATACCACCATCTTCCTTTTGTAAGTCTGCAAAACTAAAGCTTAGTGGAATCAGGTGTGTGGAGTATGTCCAGGATTCAAAACTGGATTTCCTTGGTTCCAAAATCCACTTTTAAACCTGTTATTGTACTAGCCTGTCAAGTCACAGGATAGGATGGAATGGAATTCCTTTGGTTGATACGCATCTCAGCACTAACTAAAGACAACTCAAATAACTCTTTCTCACTCCCTTGTGAAAATGGTTCATTGTGGTGCATCAGTGAAGGTGAGTACAAAGGAATACGGAAGACTTCATAAGAATATTTATTGATAACCCAATTTGGAGTTCATTGTCTAGCAATGTGTAATAAATGTAGCTCTTGCTCTTAAACTAGATATCTATTGAAAAAAAATATTAGTAGTGTGATCATTGGCTAAATAAAAACTATACCGAATGACTTAAATTTATATAGATACACACATTCAGCAATTTCATGGAAAATTGGTTCCAAAATTACACTCCTGGAAGAGACTCCCATTAATAATACTCCTTGAGGCCACATAACTTGCTTGAAGATCTTTTGCTTTATGTAAGTGAATGTGTTAGATGGCATTTGGCTTCTTGCAGGTAGATTGACTTAATGAAAGCATGGTGTGCCTTTCAAAACAATGATATTAAGATTGAATGGCATAGCAGATAGGCTGAAATCTAAATAAAAGTATGTCTCCAGTGAAACGTGATCCAGTCTAGAAAATCATTGTGAGGGTAATGATGATAAACATTTAAAAAACTCTTTGGTGTTTGCTAAATGCATTCAATTCTGCAACGTCTTCTAATCTCAGGTCAACGGTGAGAGGTGGGTGGAAGGGATCTTTATCCTTTCCTTTGTATCAGTGATGAAACCAAGTCTCAGAGAACAATTGACCACAGCAAAGGTTATCATTTAGGGTAGTTAGGAATTGAGTTTTCTTCATTTTGAGAGGAGGGAAAATGAGATTTTTAGTATCTATTGTGGAAAAGGAACTTGGTCAGCATTGCCCATGTTAATTCATTAAATGCTTCAAATTGTGTTACTTGGTTTTTTTTGTCATGGAGAGAGAGAGAGAGAGAGAGAGAGAGAGAGAGAGAGAGAGAGAGAGAGAGAGAGAGAGAGAGAGAGACAGAAGAGAGCAAAAGGGCATGATTCTAGAAGAGGCTGACAGAGAAAAAAGCTATCCAACTTCACACCTTAGTTTGCTAGTGAATATTTATTGAGTTGTCACAAGATATTCCTTTTTCCTAGGAACATTAGTGACCAAGATGGAAAAATATATGTCAGGTTCTATTGCTGTAGAAATGCCTGAGGTTTGGCATTCTATAAAGAAAAGAGACTTATTTAGTTTACAATTCTGGAGGTTGGGAGTTCAGACAGCATTGCCAGTTCTGGAGGGGAGATCCTGACTGCATCCCACGATAGCAAATCCATCATAATGTGAATGCGTACAGGAAGCAAGATCTAGAATAAGGAAATAAGGAACCAAAGATTAATTCTGGAGTGAGAGACTTTCCATTATAGATCATGCTACCTGGCACTAGTTCAAGGCTTCACACAACTACATTAACACCTACCAAGATCAGTGCCTCGATGGCCTTCACAACTCATACCTGGCCCTCTTTACAATATTCCACCTCCCCTTAACATTTCACCAGTTGTAGACCCACTTCTATCTGACCTTTGTGAGACACATTCAATCCATATTGAAACCATAGTGATGAATAAATATTTGGATTTTAATTACAACTCTAAGTTATGTGAAATGAAAGGTTTGTTTTTGTCTCCCTCACTAACACACACTTATTCTTACTGCCTTCCTCTGCTGTGCTCTACTGAAGGTGCAAAGGATTCTAGGAAAGACCACAAATAACTATTTGTGTTTCTGCAGCCATAGTAAAAAGCTGAAGTGCAAACTTATAGCCACATAGTGATGGAAAAGTTGAACACACTTGTTGAAATTGGGAAATGGAGTTAGAGCTGCATATTTTAGATGTTGTTTCCAAATTAATGTCCTTCTCTGCTGGCCAAATTTATGCCCTACTGTTCCCAGGATGCAGCTGATTCCTTCTCTGTTCAGGTGATAGAATGAAGCATCAAAAGGTAGGGCAAGAGCATCACTCTAGAAAGAACTAGGCAAAAATCACTTGAGTCTGGACTCAGTGTCGATCTCCTTGAACCTCTTTGGTCACCATGCCTTTTCCAGTGAGAACCTCAGAAACTTAAGGTGTCATTAGTAGCAGATTTCAAGAAACTTCAAGGAGAAAAAGGAGTGTTTGGTATATTTCCACCTCATTGACGCTTCATCTCATTTCCAATCTCATCTGAAAATATATCTCTTTCTCTCCTGACCGCATCTGCTAATTGCCCTCTCCTAGGGCTATTATTTAACTGGAAATATGTGCTCATTTTAACAAGGGTATTTAACTTCATGGGGTTGTTGAGATGTTGTTTTTAATAGTTTTCAGTTGAAAATGTAAGTGGCTAGGGTTCTTAAGTGGGAAGGGGCCTAATGATATTCCAGGCAATCTTTTATCTTAGAGAGTTTTCTAGTGTTTAAACCATGACCCTCACTTTCTACCCAGAAGAGATTGGTTGAACTTTAGATTTACAGTTCATACTATAAATTAAAAAAAAAAATCTCTGATTCCAGAAACACATTTATTATAATGCAAAATAATGTCTTTCCAAATTACATGGGATTCACACCCTCACCAAATGAGATTCATGACTCCCTCTCCACCAACCCCATTTCAAATCTCAATTTTATCATGCTACAGTGAGGTGAACTTCGAGATGAAACCCTGGAATATTTAAAATCTAAATGTTCATCTTCAGCATAAAAAAATGTGCTTATCCTGTGTTTTCCTATAATTCAATACCATTTTGTCTGTTAAACTCCTGTGGTAATAGAAGAGCTCAATTATATTAATTATCACACAGTGAAAGAGGATGTAGAACTCTGGCTTAGAATCATATAGGTTCTTATTACCTTAGGACACTCACTCTCAGCAATTGGGCATTGCTTAATGCTGTCTATCCAATAATTACAATCGTGCCTAGTGTGGCATGACAACAAACTCTCTGTGAATGAGTTATCTTTCACCTTGGTCACCAAATTACAATTAAAAAACACTGGTCAATCTATGCTCTTATTTCTCTCATTTGATTCCCTCACATTGTTGCATTCAAATATGCCAAAAATGTCTGATTGGACCAGCAATAGAAGGGGTGACTCATTGTAGATCCTGTTTCTTTGGAATTTTGCCTGGAGGTTGGTGTAAGACTTTGGAACACCCTTCCTTCTGTTTTTGTTTTCATCACACACAGCCAAACCTTGAATGCCTTCGATTTTTCTCAGCATATCTCTGCTGCTGTTGGTATGCCTCAGGTGGTTTGTATTCTTCCACAATACTGTGGTGGTAAGTTCTGCTGTTAGACTGCCTTGGGAATGCCCTGGCCTCCCACTTCTAGCTCATTCTGTAGTTACTTCCGGAGCCTTTAAAATAGCAAAGATATGCTTGGATCCCAACAGGAAGTTGAAAGCCAGATAGGACTTTTGAATTCATGCATTTTCCATTCTAGCACCTGTCTTAGGATATGAAGTTGCACCTTCTGGATTCTTCAGTAAGCAACCCTATCCAATTGCACACAAAATTTTTTGACATCGAATTTCAGTTCTTCCTTCTCATGTACCTTGACTATTCTGCCGAAGCCTCTCTTGCTCCTTCTTAATGAAAGAAATAACTTAATGGTGCTAGCTTCTCCCTTCTCCCTGAGACCTACAGTGCTAAGTAGTCTGTGGGTGTGCTTCCACACACCCCACACAGGATGTCTTCTGGTGTGATTCTTTAAAGACCATTTTTAGTTTTGTGAGAATTGAAATTCAAGAAAAAGGAAGTTAATTAAGTTGCCCAAGGTCACAGAAATAGCAAGTGGCAGAGAATAACTTCAAACCACATGTGACTCCACGGTCCAAATCTTTAACGGCTCTATCCTATGACAAGTATGCACATATTCATCCCTTGTGAACGAAGCCGAGGGCACAGTTTTTCTAAAACCTTTCTTAACCTCTCTGGGAAAGAGAAACTTTTCCAATTACATATATATATATATATATATATATATATATATATATATATATATATATATGAAAATGTTGCAGTCATATGAATGAACATTTTCCATATTATACATACAAATTTACCCAATATTTCTTTGGTAGAATATCTTTGCTTATCTTGTTTTGAATCACTTGTTTAAACTTAGCCTCCCCAATATTCCTGGGACAACATGGTACCCAGTAGTTCCCAACATAGTACCCAATGTAGTTCTCAATAAGTGGTTGGTGGCTGCATGTCCTGGAAGGAGTACCTCCTGTTAAGAGCTTAGTGCCACTTATTCAGACAAAAGAGAATTATATGAAAGGAGTAGGTGGCAATGATTGACAAAGGCTTTACCCATAAAATATGAGTTTGATCAGACTTAAGAAAAAATGCATTCCCTCTTCCCCCTCAAAATTGCTTGGAATTCTAGAGACTCAACATAAACACAAAAGATAGTCTCTGCTCTCTGCAGTTTACATGTTCCACCCAGCTCCCTCGCCCTTGCACGGATGCTTCAGCTGTAGGTCAGGACTAAGTTCACTTGAGCTTAATTGGAAAGCACATGGGCTTGTTTCAGGAATTCTCTGGGGACAGCTGGCTAAGAGACCTCTGCCTTCAATGTGAAACATAGCCGTATATGGAATTGAAAACAAAATCCCACTGTGTTCTTCAGCCTCTGCCTTTCATTTTCCATGGCTATGTCTGGTATCTTTTCAGTTTTAGAAAAGGAATAAAGAGAACATACACTGCTGTGCTTTAAGGGCTGGCTCAGAATGAATAAGGAAAGCACACATCCCATCAGCAGGAGGCCAATGACATTGGTTTAATTCTTTACCTCTCAAATTTATATTTCAAGTGATCAACTTGTCAAAAATCCCATGTCCTAAGAACCTCTTTGTCCTGGGTGCAGGAACAAATACTCCACCATGTTTGTCTACATGCCTGCCAGCAAAAATAGCATAAGGGATTAGGATGGAGCAGAACCAGGTGCAGAGTGGGCGTGACCCATCAATCAAGGTGGCTGATGACACAGCGGAAGAACACAGAATCTAGATGACTATTCAAGCCCTTCATCTTGTCCGTGGGATCGGCTTGACCAAAAAGAGAGTGTTATCTTCAACTCTTCCTTTACATCTGGCGTAAAGACAGTTTGATATCATGTTTGTATGGGAGAGAAGCAATGCAAGAGCCAGTGAAACAAAAGATGTCTTTAATTAACCTTTTGGTCACCGAGATTCTTTTCTGGTCCTCTGTCACCATGCAGAGTATATTTCATTTCAATCTTCAATAGCTATAAATCTTTGCTAGCTTCCTGTGTGTCTCATTCTTTTTCAGGACACTAAGAACTTGGGAAGAAGCACTTTGCGATCAAAAAGCAGGAAACAGGAAGTGTGCAGACAATCTGGCTGGGCTTGCTCCTTTATTTCTGTGCTCCTCTGAAAACATGTCCTGGATAACATGCAGTAAGATAAGGTCATTTTGGATGTAGCCACATCATTCCAGTTGCCTCCGACCAGGGCATTTAGATCCTTTATGCCCTGTGAATAATAGTACAGACACATAATAGATACAGGTCATTTACATGTGAAAATACAAACCGAATAGTAAGTGGCCCATGAATTCTGCCCTCATGTACCTGAAAGAGTATCATCAGAAGAGCAGAGTCATTTTGTCTGTTCAGGGCACGAAAGTATGTTCAGTATATGAAATCTGGAGAAATTCAAACATAGATTAAATAAGACTGCTTTATGAGAAATAACTCCCTAGCACTCACTGGTTTTAGAGCTGTCTGAATTTGGTTCCTTGGGAAGTAACAAACCCTCAGTAGTGACATTCATTAATGGAGGGGCTGAGAAGTGAGCTCACAAAAATGCTGTGAAGTATTCCACTCACCAGATGCTTATGGAAAATTCCATATGTCCTGGGACATATTCCATCTGGCATAGGAGTACAATACTTCCCTAGGGATTTATAGTTAAGTGGACAAAATATACAATAACCATTTGTTGTACAAAATAGTAGCTAGAAGCCACACAGAAGTGACCTGAACAATTAATTTGAAGATAACAATATATAGTAGAACAACCATTGTTGAATTACTAACATTTCGTTTAGTGAAATTCTGTATCATCTTGATTTTTTTTTTTTTTTTTTT